>ONZH01023122.1:0-44068 GCA_900303285.1 Rhinella marina | reverse complement strand
AAGTTCGAAATTCGATTCGAATAGACTGCGAAATTCGACTATTCGACCGGATATCGAATCCCATTAAAGTCTATGGGAAAAAAATGCTCGCCACTTGGAAATCTCAATTCGACCACTTGGAGGTCACCAAGTCCACCCTGGAACCTCAGAAAAGGATGCCAACACTGCTGGAATGCAACTGGGACAGCAGGGGAAGCATGTCTGGGTGCATATAACGCGCCCAAGTCGCACTATTACGCCACTATCACAGCCTCTCAACAATACACTCCAAACACAATCTAACCTCTCTGTAAAGTGAGACCATACAAGGAAACCTTCTTTCCTCTACATTGCCATGGACCCCAAGCCAAACTAGACAAAAAAGAAGATAAAATTCTGCACCCCTTAAAATCACGTTGCCTATGACAACCACAGATGGCATAGGCAAGGGGGAAAGCAAATAGACCCCACCCCTAATTGTCATTGTGTGTGTGTGTGAGATGTGGTCAGACATGTCTTCTTTAAAATGTAAAAACAACTCAAACACATGCAGAAGCCTTAAAATGCCCAAATTGTTGGCGCTTGAGATGTCAGTGCACCCGACCTGGCCCAGTGTCATGTCTAGCAGGTAAAGCAGTGGGGATGTTGAGGGATGCGTAGGACCGCAAAAGGCAGGAAGAGGCCGTGGGCTGGCCAGAGGCTCATGGAAAATTTTGTGGCGGCCCAAGAGGTGACACCTCTTAAAAATTATGTGGAGGCCCAAGAGGTGAGACCTCTTAAAAATTATGTGGAGGCCCAAGAGTTGACACCTCTTAAAAATTATGTGGAGGCCCAAGAGGTGAGACCTCTTAAACATTTTGCGCAGGCCCAAGAGGTGAGACCTCTTAAAAATTATGTGGAGGCCCAAGAGGTGAGACCTCTTAAAAATTATGTGGAGGCCCAAGAGGTGAGACCTCTTAAACATTTTGTGGAGGCCCAAGAGGTGAGACCTCTTAAAAATTATGTGGAGGCCCAAGAGGTGAGACCTGTTAAAGATTTTGTGGAGGCCCAAGAGGTGAGACGTATTAAAAATTATGTGGAGGCCCAAGAGGGGAGACCCGTTAAAAATTATGTGGAGGCCCAAGAGGTGACACCTCTTAAAAATTATGTGGAGGCCCAAGAGGTGAGACCTCTTAAAAATTATGTGGAGGCCCAAGAGGTGAGACCTCTTAAACATTTTGTGGAGGCCCAAGAGGTGAGACCTCTTAAACATTTTGTGGAGGCCCAAGAGGTGAGACTCTTAAAAATTATGTGGAGCCCAAGAGGTGAGACCTGTTAAAGATTTTGTGGAGGCCCAAGAGGTGAGACGTATTAAAATTATGTGGAGGCCAAGAGGGGAGACCTGTTAAAATTTTGTGGAGGCCCAAGAGGTGAGACGTATTAAAAATTATGTGGAGGCCCAAGGGGAGACCCGTTAAAATTATGTGGAGGCCCAAGAGGTGAGACTGTTAAACATTTTGTGGAGGCCCAAGAGGTGGTCTTAAAAATTATGTGAGGCCCAAGAGGTGAGACCTGTTAAAGATTTGTGGAGGCCAAGGTGAGACGTATTAAAAAATTATGTGGAGGCCCAAGAGGGGAGACCTCTTAAAAATTATGTGGAGGCCCAAGAGGTGAGACCTCTAAACATTTTGTGGAGGACCTCGTAACCTTTTGTGGAGCCCGGAGACCTCTTAAAAATTATGTGGAGGCAGGGCCCAAGAGGTGAGACCTCTTAAACATTTTGTGGAGGCCCAAGAGGTGAGCCATAAATATAAAAATTTTTCTGATTTACGGACCAATTCTACGGCGGTTAAGGAGGAGGAGGAGGAGGTGGAGGAGGAAATGGCACTTCATACACATGGCACTTCACTTTTGGCTGCTTTCCACGGTTGGAGAAGCAAAGTCCGGGTCAATCCACTTGCTGTTCATTTTGATTAGCGTCAGCCTGTCGGCACTGTCGGTTGACAGGCGGCTGCGCTTATCGGTGATAATGCCCCCGGCAGCGCTGAACACCCTTTCTGATAGCACGCTGGCGGCAGGGCAGGCAAGCACCTCCAAGGCGTACAGGGACAGTTCCAGCCACGTGTCCAACTTGGATTGCGAAGACCCAGTACAGTTTGTTCTCCACTATCCGGACAACACGTGTGTCCCGGGAAAAGCAGCCCAGCATGAAGTCAGCCATGTGTGCCAGACTCTGAATAGGCATGACGTCACTGCCCCCACCAGAAGGATCACTTGCCATTTCCTCCTCTTCCTCTTCCGCCTCCTCTCCGCCCCATCCGCGCTGAACCAATGGGACGCACACAGCCTGACTGCTACCCTCGCCGCCAGCATCCTCCTCCTCTTCCACAGCCACCTCCACGTCGTCCTCCTCCTCCTCATCCTCCTCCTCCTGCAACTGCCACCGTGAAGCAGACAAAAGTGTGGTCTGACTGTGTAGCTCCGTTGCGTCTCCTCCTGCCCCCGTCTCCTCTGTGTGCAATGCGTTCTCCCTTATTGCGATGAGGGATTCTTTAAGGACGCATAGGAGCGGGATGGTTACGCTCGGCCCTGCTGGCTGTGGCCTCACTTCTCTGTCTGAACTGTCCTCTGCCTGTGGACATCCCTCTGCCTGTGGACATCCCTCTGCCTGTGGACATCCCTCTGCCTGTGGACATCCCTCTGCCTGTGGACATGCCTCTGCCTGTGGACATCCCTCTGCCTGTGGACATTCCTCTGCCTGTGGACATCCCTCTGCCTCTTGCTGCCTTTTTCGGTGCTGCGCAGACCACCACCTCTCCACTGCTTTCCTCGCTGGACATCACCCTGGACCGGGTCAGTATCGGACAGTACAAAGCGGTGGTACATTTCATACTCCAGCCGTGGCCTGTTTTCATTCTCCCAATGCCTTGAGACATGTACTGAATGTAAATGAAGGTGTTGTAATCGCGTCTCTCTGTGACAATAGCTCGATACTATCAACTGCCAATTTTATTTTTAACTTTTTTTTTTTTTTAGCGAACAGTTTTTTTCAACTTACTGATGTTTTCCAGTCTCTGTTTGGAAACTTTCTATGACTTTTTTCGTACTGGGTGCATTTGGTATAAATATGCAGAGAGTTATTTATGGTTTAATCGCAGAACGATGCAAAGGGAAAGCGTCGTCTAAAGGAGAATCATTTACCTCAGATAATTCAACCAGCAACTATGGCCCCCAACAGCATTTTCCGCGCCCCCGTCCTCGTCCACGTCCTATCCGCTAGCCCCCCTCCGCATTTTATTTTTTTTTTACAATATTTTGCCTTCAAGCCGTGAAATAATTTTGCAAGAGAACGCACAGTACAGTTGCCAATTAAGGCCTAATATTTTTAGAGTTCAAGGTACACACAGCCGTGTACTAACTTTTCAGACGGTGGTATTAACACCAGGTATTTAAAGAATTTTGCAAGAGAACGCACAGTACAGTTGCCAATTATAAGCCTAATAATTTTTATAGTATAATTATGTGGAGGCCAAGAGGTGCATCCTGTTAAAAATTATGTGGAGGCCCAAGAGGTGAGACCTCTTAAAAAATTATGTGGGGCCCAAAAGAATAAATTATATACATTTTTCTTATTAAAGGTTTGGAGGAGGGCACTCATACAGAGCATTCACTTTGGTGACTGTTAACCTCTTCTTTTGTGGAGGCCAAAAGGTGGATGTAAAATTTTGGGAGGCCCAAGAGGTGAGACCTGTTAAACATTTTGTGGAGGCCAAGAGGTGAGACCTCTTAAAATTTTGTGGAGGCCCAAGAGGTGAGACCTCTTAAAAATTATGTGGAGGCCCAAGAGGTGAGACCTCTTAAAAGATTTTGTGTTAAAAATTTGGAGGCCCAAGAGGTGAGACCTCTTAAAATTTTTGTGGAGGCCCAAGAGGTGAGACCTCTTAAAAATTATGTGGAGGCCCAAGAGGTGAGACCTCTTAAAAATTATGTGGAGGCCCAAGAGGTGAGACCTCTTAAACATTTTGTGGAGGCCCAAGAGGTGAGACCTCTTAAAGATTTTGTGTGAGGCCCAAGAGGTGAGACCTCTTAAAAGATTTTGTGGAGGCCCAAGAGGTGAGACCTCTTAAAGATTTTGTGGAGGCCCAAGAGGTGAGACCTCTTAAAAATTATGTGGAGGCCCAAGAGGTGAGACCTGTTAAAAGATTTTGTGGAGGCCCAAGAGGTGAGACCTGTTAAAAAATTATGTGGAGGCCCAAGAGGTGAGCAATAAATATATACATTTTTCTTATTTACGGAGCAATTCTACCGGTTAAGGAGGAGGAGGAGAGGTGGAGAGGAAATACTTATAAAGATGGCACTTATGTGGAGGCCCAGACTGTTAGACCTCTTAAACCTTTTGTGGAGGCCCAAGAGGTGAGACCTCTTAAAAATTATGTGGAGGCCCAAGAGGTGAGACCTGTTAAAACATTTTGTGGAGGCCCAAGAGGTGAGACCTCTTAAAAATTTTTGTGGAGGCCCAAGAGGTGAGACCTTGTTAAAAATTATTTGTGGAGGCCCAAGAGGTGAGACCGTATTAAAAATTATGTGGAGGCCCAAGAGGTGAGACCTCTTAAAAAATTATGTGGAGGCCCAAGAGGTGAGACCTCTTAAAAATTTTGTGGAGGCCCAAGAGGTGAGACCTGTTAAAAAATTATGTGGGAGGCCCAAGAGGTGAGACCTGTTAAAAATTATGTGGAGGCCCAAGAGGTGAGGACCTTAATTTGGGGCCATAGGGAAACCGTTACCTTTGTGGAGGCCCAAGAGGGAGGACCTGGTTAAAAATTATGTGGGAGGCCCAAGAGGTGAGACCGGTTAAAATTTTGTGGAGGCCCAGAGGTGAGACCTGTTAAATTATGAGGAGGCCCAAGAGGTGAGGACCTCTTAAACATTTTGTGGAGGCCCAAGAGGTGAGCCAGTAATATAAAAATTTTCTGATTTTACGGGACCCAATTCTACGGCGGTTAAGGGGGGAGGAGGAGGAGGTGGAGGAGGGAAATGGCACTTCATACAGATGCACTCACTTTTTGGCTGCTTTCACGGTTGGAGAAGCAAAGTCCGGGTCAATCCACTTGCTGTTCATTTTGATTAGCGTCAGCCTGTCGGCACTGTCGGTGACAGGCGGCTGCGCTTATCGGTGATAATGCCCCGGCTGCGCTGAACACCCTTTCTGATAGCACGCTGGCGGCAGGGCAGGCAAGCACCTCCAAGGCGTACAGGGACAGTTCCAGCCACGTGTCCAACTTGGATTGCGAAGACCCAGTACAGTTTGTTCTCCACTATCCGGACAACACGTGTGTCCCGGGAAAAGCAGCCCAGCATGAAGTCAGCCATGTGTGCCAGACTCTGAATAGGCATGACGTCACTGCCCCCACCAGAAGGATCACTTGCCATTTCCTCCTCTTCCTCTTCCGCCTCCTCTCCGCCCCATCCGCGCTGAACCAATGGGACGCACACAGCCTGACTGCTACCCTCGCCGCCAGCATCCTCCTCCTCTTCCACAGCCACCTCCACGTCGTCCTCCTCCTCCTCATCCTCCTCCTCCTGCAACTGCCACCGTGAAGCAGACAAAAGTGTGGTCTGACTGTGTAGCTCCGTTGCGTCTCCTCCTGCCCCCGTCTCCTCTGTGTGCAATGCGTTCTCCCTTATTGCGATGAGGGATTCTTTAAGGACGCATAGGAGCGGGATGGTTACGCTCGGCCCTGCTGGCTGTGGCCTCACTTCTCTGTCTGAACTGTCCTCTGCCTGTGGACATCCCTCTGCCTGTGGACATCCCTCTGCCTGTGGACATCCCTCTGCCTGTGGACATCCCTCTGCCTGTGGACATGCCTCTGCCTGTGGACATCCCTCTGCCTGTGGACATTCCTCTGCCTGTGGACATCCCTCTGCCTCTTGCTGCCTTTTTCGGTGCTGCGCAGACCACCACCTCTCCACTGCTTTCCTCGCTGGACATCACCCTGGACCGGGTCAGTATCGGACAGTACAAAGCGGTGGTACATTTCATACTCCAGCCGTGGCCTGTTTTCATTCTCCCAATGCCTTGAGACATGTACTGAATGTAAATGAAGGTGTTGTAATCGCGTCTCTCTGTGACAATAGCTCGATACTATCAACTGCCAATTTTATTTTTAACTTTTTTTTTTTTTTAGCGAACAGTTTTTTTCAACTTACTGATGTTTTCCAGTCTCTGTTTGGAAACTTTCTATGACTTTTTTCGTACTGGGTGCATTTGGTATAAATATGCAGAGAGTTATTTATGGTTTAATCGCAGAACGATGCAAAGGGAAAGCGTCGTCTAAAGGAGAATCATTTACCTCAGATAATTCAACCAGCAACTATGGCCCCCAACAGCATTTCCGCGCCCCCGTCCTCGTCCACGTCCTATTCCGCTAGCCCCCCTCCGCATTTTATTTTTTTTTGGTTACAATATTTTGCCTTCACAGCCGTGAAATAATTTTGCAAGAGAACGCACAGTACAGTTGCCAATTATAAGGCCTAATATTTTAGAGTTCAAGGTACACAGCCGTGTACTAACTTTTCAGACGGTGGGTATTAACACCAGGTATTTAAAGAATTTTGCAAGAGAACGCACAGTACAGTTGCCAATTATAAGGCCTAATATTTTATAGTATAATTATGTGGAGGCCCAAGAGGTGAGACCTGTTAAAAATTTATGTGGAGGCCCAAGAGGTGAGACCTGTTAAAAATTTTGTGGAGGCCCAAGAGGTGAGCAATAAATATATACATTTTTCTTATTTACGGAGCAATTCTACGGCGGTTAAGGAGGAGGAGGAGGAGTGAGGAAATGGCACTTCTTACAGAGCACTTCACTTTTGGCTGTTCCACTGAACCTCTTAAAACCTTTTGTGGAGGCCCAAGAGGTGAGACCTCTTAAAAGATTTTGTGGAGGCCCAAGAGGTGAGACCTGTTAAAGATTTTTGTGGAGGCCCAAGAGGTGAGACCTCTTAAAGATTTTGTGGAGGCCCAAGAGGTGAGACCTCTTAAAGATTTATGTGGAGGCCCAAGAGGTGAGACCTCTTAAAAATTTTGTGGAGGCCCAAGAGGTGAGACCTCTTAAAAATTTTGTGGAGGCCCAAGAGGTGAGACCTCTTAAAGATTTTGTGGAGGCCCAAGAGGTGAGACCTCTTAAAGATTTGTGGAGGCCCAAGAGGTGAGACCTGTTAAGATTTTGTGGAGGCCCAAGAGGTGAGACCTGTTAAAATTTTGTGGAGGCCCAAGAGGTGAGACCTCTTAAAGATTTTGTGGAGGCCCAAGAGGTGAACCTCTTAAAATTTTGTGGAGGCCCAAGAGGTGAGACCTCTTAAAAATTATGTGGAGGCCCAAGAGGTGAGACTCGTTAAAAATTATGTGGAGGCCCAAGAGGTGAGACCTGCTTAAAAATTATGTGGAGGCCCAAGAGGTGAGACCTGTTAAACCTTTTGTGGAGGCCCAAGAGGTGAGACCTGTTTAAAAGTTATGTGGAGGCCCAAGAGGTGAGCAATAAATATATACATTTTTCTTATTTACGGAGCAATTCTACGGCGGTTAAGGAGGAGGAGGAGGAGAGGGGTGGAGGGAAATGGCAACTTCATACAGATGGCACTTCACTTTTTGGCTGCTTTCCACTGTTAACCTCTTAAACCTTTTGTGGAGCCCAAAAGGTGAGACCTGTTTAAAAATTATGTGGAGGCCCAAGAGGTGAGACCTGTTAAACATTTTGTGGAGGCCCAAGAGGTGAGACCTCTTAAACATTTTGTGGAGGCCCAAGAGGTGAGACCTGTTAAAAATTATGTGGAGGCCCAAGAGGTGAGACCGGTTAAAAATTATGTGGAGGCCCAAGAGGTGAGACCTCTTAAAAATTATGAGGAGGCCCAAGAGGTGAGACCTCTTAAACATTTTGTGGAGGCCCAAGAGGTGAGACCTGTTAAAAATTATGTGGAGGCCCAAGAGGTGAGACCTGTTAAAAATTATGAGGAGGCCCAAGAGGTGAGACCTCTTAAACATTTTGTGGAGGCCCAAGAGGTGAGACCTGTTAAACCTTTTGTGGAGGCCCAAGAGGTGAGACCTGTTAAAAATTATGTGGAGGCCCAAGAGGTGAGACCGGTTAAAAATTATGTGGAGGCCCAAGAGGTGAGACCTGTTAAAAATTATGAGGAGGCCCAAGAGGTGAGACCTCTTAAACATTTTGTGGAGGCCCAAGAGGTGAGCCATAAACATATAAATATTTCTTATTTACGGAGCAATTCTACGGCGGTTAAGGAGGAGGAGGAGGAGGAGGTGGAGGAGGAAATGGCACTTCATACAGATGGCACTTCACTTTTGGCTGCTTTCCACGGTTGGAGAAGCAAAGTCCGGGTCAATCCACTTGCTGTTCATTTTGATTAGCGTCAGCCTGTCGGCACTGTCGGTTGACAGGCGGCTGCGCTTATCGGTTATAATGCCCCCGGCTGCGCTGAACACCCTTTCTGATAGCACGCTGGCGGCAGGGCAGGCAAGCACCTCCAAGGCGTACAGGGACAGTTCCAGCCACGTGTCCAACTTGGAGACCCAGTAAGTGTAGGACGCCGAGGGATCGGGGAGGACAGGGTTACGGTCTGCCAGGTACTCCCGCAACATCCGCCGATACTTGTCCCTCCTGCTGATAGCGGGCCCCGCAGTGATGGAAGTTGCACGAGGGGGTGCCATGAACGTGTCCCACACCTTGGAGAGTGTTCCCCTGGTGGCTGTGGGCCTGATGGATGTTGTGGGACTCTGGGAGACCCTCTCCTCTCTGCCGCCAGCGATGGTGGGTGGGAAAATCTCCATCATGTTCTGCACGAGTTCCCTCTGGTATTCCAGCAATCGATTCGTCCTCTCCTCTACCGGAATAAAAGAGGAGACGTTATCTTTATACCGGGGGTCCAGGAGTGCGAAGACCCAGTACAGTTTGTTCTCCACTATCCGGACAACACGTGTGTCCCGGGAAAAGCAGCCCAGCATGAAGTCAGCCATGTGTGCCAGACTCTGAATAGGCATGACCTCACTGCCCCCACCAGAAGGATCACTTGCCATTTCCTCCTCTTCCTCTTCCGCCTCCTCTCCGCCCCATCCGCGCTGAACCAATGGGACGCACACAGCCTGACTGCTACCCTCGCCGCCAGCATCCTCCTCCTCTTCCACAGCCACCTCCACGTCGTCCTCCTCCTCATCCTCCTCCTCCTGCAACTGCCACCGTGAAGCAGACAAAAGTGTGGTCTGACTGTGTAGCTCCGTTGCGTCTCCTCCTACCCCCGTCTCCTCTGCGTGCAATGCGTTCTCCCTTATTGCGATGAGCGATTCTTTAAGGACGCCTAGGAGCGGAATGGTTACGCTCACTATAGCGTCCTCGCTGCTGACCTTCTTGGTGGACTCCTCAAAGATACGCAGTACATCGCATATGTCTGCCATCCATGGCCACTCGTGGTTGGCAAACTGAGGGAGCTGAGTTGGAGGCACGCGTGGATTCATTATCTGGTACTCCATCAATGCTCTCTGCTGCTCACACACCCTGGCCAACATGGAATAGGTGGAATTCCAGCGAGTCGGCAGGTCGCACAACAGCCGATGTTCAGGCAAATGGAGGCGTTGCTGGAGTTTTTTTAAGCTAGCAGCAGCTACAGTTGACTTCCGAAAGTGAGCGCACAAGCGCCGCACTTTCACCAGTAGCTCTGCCAGGTTGGGGTAAGTCTTCAGAAATTTTTGGACTACCAGATTAAAAACGTGGGCCAGGCATGGTACGTGATTGAGTTCGGCAAGCTCCAGAGCCGCCACCAGGTTACGGCCGTTATCGCACACGACCATGCCTGGTCCTAGCTGCAGCGGCGACAGCCACATCTCCGTCTGCTGCAATATGGCGTCCCTCACCTCTGGGGCGCTGTGCTTCCTGTCGCCCAAGCTGATGAGCTTTAGCACCGCCTGCTGACGTCTCCCCGCGCCAGTGCTGCAACGCTTCCAGCTAGCGGCTGAGGGAGATGTTAAGGCACAGGAGGAGGAGGAGGAGGAGGAGGAGGAGGGGGGTTTATCAGAACCCATGCTGGCAATCTTGGGCGGGGGTGGTAGGTAGGCCGTCTCTGTTTGCGACCCCGTCCCCGCCTCCACTACATTCACCCAGTGTGCCGTCAGAGAAATGTATCGTCCCTGGCCGCAAGCGCTTGTCCATGAGTCGGTGGTCAAGTGGACCTTTGCGCTGACTGCGTACCTCAGGGCCCGCCTGATGTTACGCGACACGTGCTGGTGCAGGGCGGGGACGGCACTCCGGGAAAAGTAGTGGCGGCTAGGGACGGAATAGCGAGGTGCGGCAGCCGCCATCAGGTCGCGGAAGGCCTGCGTCTCCACAAGCCTAAACGGCAACATCTCCAGGGCCAGCAGTTTGGAGATGTGGCAGTTTAAGGCTTGGGCTTGGGGGTGACTCGAGGCGTACTTCCGCCTGCGGTCGAACGCCTGCGAGATGGACAGTTGTTGGGACGAGGAGTGTGAAGGTGCAGGCGAAGAGGCGGGGGAAGGGGCGGGGAAGGGGAGGCTGAAGGAGAAGGCCCCAAAGTAGCAGAGGCAGAGGCAGAGGCAGATGTGGAGGTGTCCTGGCTGGAGGTCTGGACCGCAGTGGCAGCACACAACAAAGGGGAAGAGGCAGTGGCAGCAAGACCGGGCGCAGTTTGTATTGCGTTTGCTCTCTCCCACTCAGCCCAGTGCTTGAATTCCAAGTGACGCCGCATGCCTGAGGTGGTCAGATTGCTCTTCTCAGAGCCCCTACTCAGTTTTGAGTGGCAGAGTGTGCAAACCGCGCTCAGTTTGTCATCCGCACAAACATTAAAATATCTCCACACCACAGAAGTACGAGGCCTCGATGGGGGAGCTTCGCGCGACTGGCCGCTGGCGGGAACAGCTTCGGCCCTGCTGGCTGTGGCCTCACTTCTCTGTCTGAACTGTCCTCTGCCTGTGGCCATCCCTCTGCCTGTGGACATCCCTCTGCCTGTGGACATGCCTCTGCCTGTGGACATCCCTCTGCCTGTGGACATCCCTCTGCCTGTGGACATCCCTCTGCCTCTTGCTGCCTTTTTCGGTGCTGCGCAGACCACCACCTCTCCACTGCTTTCCTCGCTGGACATCACCCCTGGCCAAGTGGGGTCGGTCATTTCGTCATCCACCAGCTCCTCTTCCACTTCCTCACTCTGCTCCTCCTCCTGCCCACTGGACATTCCAACAGCCTCCCTTGATGGCAACTGCGTCTCATCATCATCATCGCTCATGATAACAGATGCTGGCTCAGGGTCCACATCAGCAGGAGATGGCGAAAACTCCAGTGTTTGGGCATCACTACAAACAAATTCCTCTGCTAGCTCCTGGGATTCTTCCGGCACATCTGAAAAAGGACCCGAAAAGAGCTCCTGGGAGGGGTCAAGGGTGGGATGACTCTGTTGGCCAGGTGTGGAGGAAGGAGGGTCAGAGTGAGACTGTGTGGATGACTGGCTGGTGGACAACTGTGTGGAAGCGCTATCGGCTATCCATTGCACCACCTGTTCAACCTGCTCAGGCCTCAACAGCGGTGTAACCCGCCCCCTGCTTAACTGTCCCATAAAGGCAGGGATTCTGGATGAGCGGGATCCTGGCTGATCCTCACCAGCACACATTGTATCCCCACTGGCTTCAACAAGGCCCCCAACAGCATTTCCGCGCCCCCGTCCTCGTCCACGTCCACGTCCTATTCCGCTAGCCCCCCTCCGCATTTTATTTTTTTTTGTTGCAAATACAATATTTGGGTATATAATTAGGTATGTGAAATAATTTAGCAAGAGAACGCACAGTACAGTGGCCTATTAAAAGGCCTAGATATTGTATATTTCAAAGTACACAGCCGTGTAGTAACTGAACAGACGGTGGGTATTTACACCAGGTATGTGAGATAATTTAACAAGAGAACGCACAGTACAGTGGCCTATTAAAATGCCTAGATATTGTATATTTCAAAGTACACAGCCGTGTAGTAACTGAACAGACGGTGGGTATTTACACCAGGTATGTGAGATAATTTAACAAGAAAACGCACAGTACAGTGGCCTATTAAATGGCCTAGATATTGTATATTTCAAAGTACACAGCCGTGTAGTAACAGAACAGACGGTGGGTATTTACACCAGGTATGTGAGATAATTTAACAAGAGAACGCACAGTACAGTGGCCTATTAAAATGCCTAGATATTGTATATTTCAAAGTACACAGCCGTGTAGTAACTGAACAGACGGTGGGTATTTACACCAGGTATGTGAGATAATTTAACAAGAGAACGCACAGTACAGTGGCCTATTAAATGCCTAGATATTGTATATTTCAAAGTACACAGCCGTGTAGTAACTGAACAGACGGTGGGTATTTACACCAGGTATGTGAGATAATTTAGCAAGAGAACGCACAGTACAGTGGCCTATTAAATGCCTAGATATTGTATATTTCAAAGTACACAGCCGTGTAGTAACTGAACAGACGGTGGGTATTTACACCAGGTATGTGAGATAATTTAGCAAGAGAACGCACAGTACAGTGGCCTATTAAAATGCCTAGATATTGTATATTTCAAAGTACACAGCCGTGTAGTAACTGAACAGACGGTGGGTATTTACACCAGGTATGTGAGATAATTTAACAAGAGAACGCACAGTACAGTGGCCTATTAAAATGCCTAGATATTGTATATTTCAAAGTACACAGCCGTGTAGTAACTGAACAGACGGTGGGTATTTACACCAGGTATGTGAGATAATTTAACAAGAGAACGCACAGTACAGTGGCCTATTAAATGCCTAGATATTGTATATTTCAAAGTACACAGCCGTGTAGTAACTGAACAGACGGTGGGTATTTACACCAGGTATGTGAGATAATTTAACAAGAGAACGCACAGTACAGTGGCCTATTAAATGGCCTAGATATTGTATATTTCAAAGTACACAGCCGTGTAGTAACTGAACAGACGGTGGGTATTTACACCAGGTATGTGAGATAATTTAACAAGAGAACGCACAGTACAGTGGCCTATTAAATGCCTAGATATTGTATATTTCAAAGTACACAGCCGTGTAGTAACTGAACAGACGGTGGGTATTTACACCAGGTATGTGAGATAATTTAACAAGAGAACGCACAGTACAGTGGCCTATTAAAATGCCTAGATATTGTATATTTCAAAGTACACAGCCGTGTAGTAACTGAACAGACGGTGGGTATTTACACCAGGTATGTGAGATAATTTAACAAGAGAACGCACAGTACAGTGGCCTATTAAAATGCCTAGATATTGTATATTTCAAAGTACACAGCCGTGTAGTAACTGAACAGACGGTGGGTATTTACACCAGGTATGTGAGATAATTTAACAAGAAAACGCACAGTACAGTGGCCTATTAAATGGCCTAGATATTGTATATTTCAAAGTACACAGCCGTGTAGTAACAGAACAGACGGTGGGTATTTACACCAGGTATGTGAGATAATTTAACAAGAGAACGCACAGTACAGTGGCCTATTAAAATGCCTAGATATTGTATATTTCAAAGTACACAGCCGTGTAGTAACTGAACAGACGGTGGGTATTTACACCAGGTATGTGAGATAATTTAACAAGAGAACGCACAGTACAGTGGCCTATTAAAATGCCTAGATATTGTATATTTCAAAGTACACAGCCGTGTAGTAACTGAACAGACGGTGGGTATTTACACCAGGTATGTGAGATAATTTAACAAGAAACGCACAGTACAGTGGCCTATTAAATGGCCTAGATATTGTATATTTCAAAGTACACAGCCGTGTAGTAACAGAACAGACGGTGGGTATTTACACCAGGTATGTGAGATAATTTAACAAGAGAACGCACAGTACAGTGGCCTATTAAATGCCTAGATATTGTATATTTCAAAGTACACAGCCGTGTAGTAACTGAACAGACGGTGGGTATTTACACCAGGTATGTGAGATAATTTAACAAGAGAACGCACAGTACAGTGGCCTATTAAAATGCCTAGATATTGTATATTTCAAAGTACACAGCCGTGTAGTAACTGAACAGACGGTGGGTATTTACACCAGGTATGTGAGATAATTTAGCAAGAGAACGCACAGTACAGTGGCCTATTAAAATGCCTAGATATTGTATATTTCAAAGTACACAGCCGTGTAGTAACTGAACAGACGGTGGGTATTTACACCAGGTATGTGAGATAATTTAACAAGAAACGCACAGTACAGTGGCCTATTAAATGGCCTAGATATTGTATATTTCAAAGTACACAGCCGTTTAGTAACAGAACAGACGGTGGGTATTTACACCAGGTATGTGAGATAATTTAACAAGAGAACGCACAGTACAGTGGCCTATTAAAATGCCTAGATATTGTATATTTCAAAGTACACAGCCGTGTAGTAACTGAACAGACGGTGGGTATTTACACCAGGTATGTGAGATAATTTAGCAAGAGAACGCACAGTACAGTGGCCTATTAAAATGCCTAGATATTGTATATTTCAAAGTACACAGCCGTGTAGTAACTGAACAGACGGTGGGTATTTACACCAGGTATGTGAGATAATTTAACAAGAGAACGCACAGTACAGTGGCCTATTAAATGGCCTAGATATTGTATATTTCAAAGTACACAGCCGTGTAGTAACAGAACAGACGGTGGGTATTTACACCAGGTATGTGAGATATTTAACAAGAGAACGCACAGTACAGTGGCCTATTAAAATGCCTAGATATTGTATATTTCAAAGTACACAGCCGTGTAGTAACTGAACAGACGGTGGGTATTTACACCAGGTATGTGAGATAATTTAACAAGAGAACGCACAGTACAGTGGCCTATTAAAATGCCTAGATATTGTATATTTCAAAGTACACAGCCGTGTAGTAACTGAACAGACGGTGGGTATTTACACCAGGTATGTGAGATAATTTAACAAGAGAACGCACAGTACAGTGGCCTATTAAAATGCCTAGATATTGTATATTTCAAAGTACACAGCCGTGTAGTAACTGAACAGACGGTGGGTATTTACACCAGGTATGTGAGATAATTTAACAAGAAAACGCACAGTACAGTGGCCTATTAAATGGCCTAGATATTGTATATTTCAAAGTACACAGCCGTGTAGTAACAGAACAGACGGTGGGTATTTACACCAGGTATGTGAGATAATTTAACAAGAGAACGCACAGTACAGTGGCCTATTAAAATGCCTAGATATTGTATATTTCAAAGTACACAGCCGTGTAGTAACTGAACAGACGGTGGGTATTTACACCAGGTATGTGAGATAATTTAACAAGAGAACGCACAGTACAGTGGCCTATTAAAATGCCTAGATATTGTATATTTCAAAGTACACAGCCGTGTAGTAACTGAACAGACGGTGGGTATTTACACCAGGTATGTGAGATAATTTAGCAAGAGAACGCACAGTACAGTGGCCTATTAAAATGCCTAGATATTGTATATTTCAAAGTACACAGCCGTGTAGTAACTGAACAGACGGTGGGTATTTACACCAGGTATGTGAGATAATTTAACAAGAAACGCACAGTACAGTGGCCTATTAAATGGCCTAGATATTGTATATTTCAAAGTACACAGCCGTGTAGTAACAGAACAGACGGTGGGTATTTACACCAGGTATGTGAGATAATTTAACAAGAGAACGCACAGTACAGTGGCCTATTAAAATGCCTAGATATTGTATATTTCAAAGTACACAGCCGTGTAGTAACTGAACAGACGGTGGGTATTTACACCAGGTATGTGAGATAATTTAGCAAGAGAACGCACAGTACAGTGGCCTATTAAATGCCTAGATATTGTATATTTCAAAGTACACAGCCGTGTAGTAACTGAACAGACGGTGGGTATTTACACCAGGTATGTGAGATAATTTAGCAAGAGAACGCACAGTACAGTGGCCTATTAAAATGCCTAGATATTGTATATTTCAAAGTACACAGCCGTGTAGTAACTGAACAGACGGTGGGTATTTACACCAGGTATGTGAGATAATTTAACAAGAGAACGCACAGTACAGTGGCCTATTAAAATGCCTAGATATTGTATATTTCAAAGTACACAGCCGTGTAGTAACTGAACAGACGGTGGGTATTTACACCAGGTATGTGAGATAATTTAGCAAGAGAACGCACAGTACAGTGGCCTATTAAAATGCCTAGATATTGTATATTTCAAAGTACACAGCCGTGTAGTAACTGAACAGACGGTGGGTATTTACACCAGGTATGTGAGATAATTTAACAAGAAAACGCACAGTACAGTGGCCTATTAAATGCCTAGATATTGTATATTTCAAAGTACACAGCCGTGTAGTAACAGAACAGACGGTGGGTATTTACACCAGGTATGTGAGATAATTTAACAAGAGAACGCACAGTACAGTGGCCTATTAAAATGCCTAGATATTGTATATTTCAAAGTACACAGCCGTGTAGTAACTGAACAGACGGTGGGTATTTACACCAGGTATGTGAGATAATTTAACAAGAGAACGCACAGTACAGTGGCCTATTAAATGCCTAGATATTGTATATTTCAAAGTACACAGCCGTGTAGTAACTGAACAGACGGTGGGTATTTACACCAGGTATGTGAGATAATTTAACAAGAAAACGCACAGTACAGTGGCCTATTAAATGGCCTAGATATTGTATATTTCAAAGTACACAGCCGTGTAGTAACAGAACAGACGGTGGGTATTTACACCAGGTATGTGAGATAATTTAACAAGAGAACGCACAGTACAGTGGCCTATTAAAATGCCTAGATATTGTATATTTCAAAGTACACAGCCGTGTAGTAACTGAACAGACGGTGGGTATTTACACCAGGTATGTGAGATAATTTAACAAGAGAACGCACAGTACAGTGGCCTATTAAAATGCCTAGATATTGTATATTTCAAAGTACACAGCCGTGTAGTAACTGAACAGACGGTGGGTATTTACACCAGGTATGTGAGATAATTTAACAAGAAAACGCACAGTACAGTGGCCTATTAAATGGCCTAGATATTGTATATTTCAAAGTACACAGCCGTGTAGTAACAGAACAGACGGTGGGTATTTACACCAGGTATGTGAGATAATTTAACAAGAGAACGCACAGTACAGTGGCCTATTAAAATGCCTAGATATTGTATATTTCAAAGTACACAGCCGTGTAGTAACTGAACAGACGGTGGGTATTTACACCAGGTATGTGAGATAATTTAGCAAGAGAACGCACAGTACAGTGGCCTATTAAAATGCCTAGATATTGTATATTTCAAAGTACACAGCCGTGTAGTAACTGAACAGACGGTGGGTATTTACACCAGGTATGTGAGATAATTTAGCAAGAGAACGCACAGTACAGTGGCCAATTAAATGGCCTAGATATTGTATATTTCAAGGTACACAGCCGTGTACTAACTGAACAGACGGTGGGTATTTACACCTGGTATACAAAAAGGGTATTGCAGGCACACAGAACCCAGAACACTAGAGCCAAATAAACTGTATTTAAAAAAATAAAATAAAATTCACAGCCGTATACTGCCAGATCAGATGGTGCATATACACACTAGTTATATAACAGGGTTTTTCAGCCTAAAAGAACGCTGAACAGTAGTGCCAAATATAGTTTGGTATGTAGCAGAGCACCTAATACACCACTAATGCCTCTCTCTGTCCCTACTCCAGCAGCTATCCCTGAATACAGCAGCCGTTCTCTGTAAAGTCTATATTGTAGTAAAGCTATCACTGAAGTCCACTGTAGTAGCCCTGATAAGGGCTTTTAATCACGCTCCTGCCTGTCCAACAGCTAAAATCTGTCTCTCCCTTCTCCAGCCTCTGTCCCTGACTAAGTTCACGCAGCATATGCGTACGAGCAGGAAGAGCTGAGTTTTTATGATTCGAGGTCACATGGTTTTTCCAGCCAATCCATGTAGACGCTGTTTTCGCGCTGCCAGCGTGCTCAGCGTGCCTGTCATACCCCCCCTGCATGTTGATTGGTGGAAAAAGAGCGCCAGGGAAGGTGGGAGGGGAAACGAATTCTAAGTGCGCCATCGCCGTTATACTCGATTGAAATCGAGTATGCCGAATATCATAGTATTCGATCGAATACCGGCTCGATCGAACACTACTCGCTCATCTCTAATTATAATTTTTCAAGGCAAATTAACATGTGACATTTCAATCAGCAAATAACCTTTATCAAACACTACTGTCGGTGGTAGAAGGAAAGGGATAATTGAGCCTGGAAATGTGCTACTTCACTAGAAGAAAATACCGACCAAGCACAGAGTGCCACAAAACCTACAGCAATGAATAGAGAAAGCCATACATATGCATGTCCACCTCTGTATTCATTCTTTGTCTGAATGTGATGGCAAAAAGCCCCCTAATCAGTAGGATGGAGGCTGTATGACCCTTGTTCCCTGCATAGATGTGGTCCCAGAGGTAGGCCCTGCACCTATGCCACATTGATGGCATATCTTGGCATGTGAGAATACCCATTGTCTTGTACCAATTTTTCTGAAAAAAGACACATTTTTTCTGTTATGGAAATTGAATGTAATCAGGGACATACTGTACATAGAAATGATTTGGCTCCATAGAGAGAATCTTAATTGGGCCCCCATTTCCTGTTATTAGCCCCTCCCACTACGCACCTCCTGGTCCCTCCCACTACCTTCCATGGCTCTTCTTATGCCTTGCCCCCTGGTATTAATGTATCATTAATAACCTAACCAAACTGTTAGGGATAACAAAAAATACCGCTGCTACATTTTATTTAGTGAGCCACTGCCATACCACCCATGAACCTTGCCTGCTACTACATCTGCTTATTATATAGTGAGCTACTCCTATACCCCCCTCTCCCCACTATGAGCTGTGCCTGCTTCTTCTGTCACTTATTATATAATGCCCCACTGTCAACCCACCCCCTTGAACTGTGTCTGCTCCTGCTGTCACTTCTTATATTGTACACATCTACCATACCTCCATGAACTGTGCTTACCTTTGCTGCTGCTTATTATATAGTGCACCACTGCCATACCCCCATGAACTGTGCCTGCTACTGATAAAGATTATGTGTTTTTATATAGTGAGTCAATGCCCTCCCAGTCCTACAGCCTCTTCCTGACTCCCCAGCCTTCAGCCCCCAACCCAGGAACTTTTTTTCTGAAGCTGTCTGCTGACTTACTGTGCTGGAAAGTCACTGTAGCACTAGGCAGGTCTTCACACAGCGCTGGACTCACTTGTGGTGCTATGGTCCCCCAGTCACGTCACAAGCAGTATTTGCTGGCAGGTCCAGCCCAGCACAAATAAAGACCTACAGTAGTGATCAGTAAAGTTTCTCTGGCAGGGGCTAGGCTAGCCAGTCAGCAGCAGACTCTGCTTGCACTGCTAATGCTGATTGTCCAGCCCAGCAACAAGCAGAAAGACAGCATGCTCAGGAATGAACTGAGGGAGCCACTTTTGCTCTGGATAAGAGGAAGGGGGGCCTGATGTAGCACAGGGGATCGAGAAGCATTTAAGTATGATGATGATAGTCAGATAATGATGATTCTATTAGGTAGTTGTTGCCACTTACATGGGCCAATAGTGTTATGAGTGGTACAAGTGGTACATTTATTAGGCAGAGATGAGCAAATTGATTCTAAACTTTAGGAATTTTACCTGAATTTTTCACAAAGTTCAGGTTCATCAGAATTCCAATTTTTTATGATTTACTTTAAGAGAACAAGGAGAGAGAGAATGAGATTTCCATGCAGTTGGGGCCAGGTCAAATTTATTCAAACACGAATCCTATGAAGCAAAGCATTGCCTGCTTTATGTTAGTCCAGCGCTCTGTGCCAGCACACTTACCTCCACATGCCAGCGTGGACACTGGGTCCCTCACCTGCATCTGTAGCTGGCACTCCCTGATGTTGCTTCCCCTCCGCATGCCAGCACTGACACCAGGTCTCCTCATCTTCCTTCTGTGGCACCTAGGAATGTGGCGGTGTCCTTCTCCTGCTCTGGCCGGAACTTGCACTCCATGCACAGAGCTTGCTATCAGTGTTTAGGGTTCTCAATCTTCCCCAGCATATGGTTGGTAACCATTATGTATATATAGGTGCCTTCTTCACCAGGAAGGCACCTGAACAATATTGGTCTCTAGCTTGTCTAGTTCCAGTGTGAAGGTGTTTCATTGCTCTTGCTATTACTGTGTACCAGATTCAGTTGAATGGACTTTGCCATATTGACGCATGCCCCAACCTCGAATCTTGTTTACGTACTTCGCCATATTGCCACCTGCCCTGACCTCGGACCTTTTACACGAACTTTACCTTACTTCCAGCTGTCCCAACCCTTCAGATCAGCCTCTGGCCTTATAGCACATTCTGCGTGTCTCGTACCATCTAGAGGTCAGTCCAGTGGCTCCACACCCAGGTTCCATTTCCCTTATATTCCAATCCACCTCAGAGGTAGCACCTGGTGTACTCATCGGGAAAGTCAATCCTCACTATCAGAGGTATTGTGAAGAACAAGAGGTACACTTAGCCATTACCCTCTGAGGAGATTGGTCATGTGAGACAGTGGGTTCACACTCAATGACCCTTTACACTTTTTAATAAACCTTAAAGAGTAACTACCATTTTAGGAAAAAATTCAGTATACATTGACATCTATTAGCTGGAATCATGTCTGCCCATACACATGACATAGATAAACAGATGACCCTGCTCTGTAATTCTCTATAGCACACCCTGGAGCAGCAGAACTAATGGGGGACATTAAACAGCAAAATTGAGCAGTTTACAAGTGAATTATGTTAGTTAGACAGTAAATCACTTACAAACCAGCAGCAGTCTCTCTATCTGTCTGCACCTGCCTGCAGCAGCCCCTCTCCCCCACTGCCTCCCTCCTCCATAGCATTCTATGTAATTTTACCCTTCAGTGTGCGGGCAGCCCATCTTCAAATTGAGAGTTAGTGGGAGGGGGAGGGTGGATAGCAGGAGAGGTTAAGAGGGGGAAAAAAAAAAACATTTTCGTCTTACTATACACTTGTAAAAAATGAATTGACAGTTACTTCTTAGCCTTCATAAGTGACCTTATAACAGAAGAAATACTTATTGCTAAAGTCACATGTCAATGAACAAACTGTACATAAACCACTGAGAAAGCATGTATCCAGTCCTGCAATACACATTGGCTACTTGTGGCAGAGTTCCCTAATATGGCTCTGCATTTATTTCTATACTATATTCATATGTTTTGCTTCTACCTCATGAAGATTGTTTGCCTTCCTCTGAATCAACTTTGTAGTAGTGTATAATAGGCTAAACTGGTTAGAATTAGATCTTTCTTCTTCCAAACTATGTTGCTATGTTATTGTTTATGATATATTCTGTGTAGTCATTTTTACTTTGTTTTTATGTCTTGTACTTGTTTTTTATTAAAATCTTTGGTCAGAGGTAGTGTTGAGCGAACCCGAATTGCAAAGTTCGGGTCCATACTGAACTTTGAGAGTTTAGGTACCCAGACCCAAACCCGCAAAAGTTCGGGTTCGAGTTTGGTGTTCGGGCGTTTAATAAAGCTTGTTGAAAGGCTACAGGACAGCCAATCAACACGCTTTGGAGCAGTGGGCACTTAGAAGCCATCACAGCCATGCCTAGTAATGTGACCCAGCCTCTATACTAGCTGGATCACGTGTTGCACCGCCCTTCAGCTCTGAGTAGTGCAGGGACAGGAAGCAGGCAGCTGAAGTGAGGGAGAGTGTTAGGAATTTCATCTGGCTATTTATTCTGTGTGTGACCTATAGTGATTATTTGTGGGTGCAATACACCAGCTTTGCACCCCTGACACCGAAATATAATAATTAATCTGGCTGTTAATTCTATGGGTGACCTATAGCGATTTTTGATGGGTGCAATGCACCATCTTTGCACCCCTGACACCGAAATATAATAATTAATCTGGCTGTTAATTCTATGGGTGACCTATAGCGATTTTTGATGGGTGCAATGCACCATCTTTGCACCCCTGACACAGAAATATAATAATTAATCTGGCTGTTAATTCTGTCGGTGACCTATAGCGATTTTTTGTGGGTGCAATGCACCACCTTTGTACCCCTGACACAAAAATATAATAGTTAATCTGTCCGTTAGTTCAGTGGGTGACAAACTCTATATCCAGTGTGAGATGCACATGCACTTTATGTGACAGGGAAATTAATATAATTAATCTGTCTGTTAGATCAGTGGGTGACATATACCCATTTTCGGTGTGAGGTACACCTGGACTACATCCATGACAGGGAAATTAATATCGTTAATCCGTCTGTTAAATCGGTGGGTGACATATACCCTTTTTAGGTGTGATATACCTGCACTGCATAAGTGACAGGGAAATTAATATAGTTAATCTGTCTGTTAGATCGGTGGGTGGGGGTGAACATAGACAAGTGCAGTCGCCTGTCCTCAGACAACGTGGACAAGCTCACGTTCATTAAAATGAACCAGGCATGGATCCCACAGGACTTTGATCGTACCCTGCGCTGAGTAGACAAGTATATCGGCTGCACCCAGCAATTGTTATACTCCAGTGCACTTTCTCTTTGCGTTCTCTTTTCCATTTCCCAATGTTTTGGGGCCTTCTCAAATTTATAAAAATAAAATAAAAAATTAATAAAGGAAAAAACAAATTAAAAAATTTAAAAACAAGATTATTATTTGTATTTTTTTCTATTCTATGTTATTTTAAGTCATTTAACTATCCACATTTGTTTGCAGGGCAATTATCCTGCTCTTACCCCCATTTTACTTCCTTTTGCAGCCCTCTAGCCCTTACTACAGCTATTTTACAGCCATTTTAGTGCACCAAAGCTCATTGACTTCAACGGGGTTCGAGTTCGGGTCAAGTTTGGGTCCCAAACCCGAACTTTGACCCGAAGTTCGGCCGAACGTGGCAAACCCGAACATCCACGGGTCCGCTCATTCCTAGTCAGAGGTTAATTTAGGTATGCACACTGCCTACACATTGTTCTATTCCTGCTTGCCTGCTATACTTCAGTAATGCTTATCATCGCTATTCAGTATTCTATTTAGTATACAATAAAATAGGTTTTTGAACCTTTATATTACATGTTATTGTATTATATGGATATTGTTTTGAATTTATTATTAAGATTTCTTCGAGATATTAATTGACTTTAGTCATGTAATTTGCATTCTCCTTTTATTGCATTTCCAATTTCCATGTATTAGTTTTCTACAGGTAGATACGCATTTTCCTTTCCTTATAAGTATATGCAGTTTTTCTTTTGTTATATTATTTGAAGGTCATTGAAGCTTGAGCAGACATTCCAATGTCAATTGCACTGATTATACTGTCAGTTTCAAATTATGTGTTCTGAATTTCAATAGATGTTTTCCAGAGTCATCAGACAGAGAGTTTATTATAATGCACTCATATTTAGGAAGCATAAAACTGTCTAATACAAAGCTATGGACAGATTTTGCTGTTATTACTATTTGTTATCCAATAAAGCAAGTTTGGGCTTCCACATTCATGGTTTCTGATACAGTTTTTGAAGCCGAAACCAAGTGTGGATCGTAACGGGAGATTAAGTGGAAAAGGCAAATACTACCTCACCTGGTTTTTTAATCCACTCCAGGTTTTGGCTTCAAAAACTACAGTAGAAAACCTGACTGTGTAAATCCATCCTGTATGCCATGCTTGATAAAGCTAATTAATATTACAGCTTACCAATTTTTACATTAGAAAGAATTCAAGTCAACCTCTCATGAAATCAAAGTTTTATCGATCACCAAAAGTGACATACAATGTACTATGGAACTTACCACAATTTTTTTTTCTTCAGATAGATGCCTACGAAAACCAACAGTGTATAGTAGTAGCAGACCCAGCAGGTAATACTAGATATGGAAAGTCGGCTTGACAGTCATGACTGTTCAAACACACAGTACTTTTCTTTCAAAAGGCACATAAAGCATGGTACTGTTAGTTCACCCTACAAGTAGACGTCACTGTTCATAAACACAACATTGCAATTTCAATAGTTGCTAATGGCAGCTTTCCACAAACTCATTTTCCAGACGAGTGATCTGCAGGTACTGCTGAATACATGCCAATTCAGGTGGGACCAGCAGCATTGGCTGTGTATTGTACCCTTCTCTGGTCTGCTAGCTCTGTCTTCTGCATCTTTCTCCTGGGTGACACTTTTCATGACCTCTTCACTGGGCCTATTTGTCACTTCCTCACCTGACTCACTTCGGGATTGTGGCACAACCCTCCATGCAGGCTGTAATTAGTCGATCATGGGGCACTTTATCAACCTGACATTACACATTACCTTGTCACACAGCAACAACAGCTATCACTCTTTGGTGGAAAACACCTATTATATCAAGTTGCCTTAACCCACCTCCAACTCCTAGTGACACCACTACTTATAACTCCAGACATTAGGAGTCACCCTCCCAGAGGCCACCAATTACCAATACATTGCTTGTTGAAAACCGGCATCTTTTATCACCATTACTTAGACATACAAATAGTTGAAAATGCACAAAGTTCACATTAACCCATTTCCCCATATGGGTCTACCCTAGAAGGAAGGAATGTGTAATGCAGCATATCAATATAAAGAGACAACTGAGAGAAAGCTATTAATGATATAGCACAAGTAGCAGATAAAGAGAAATTATTAGATAACAAGAAAAAGTGAATGAAATGAAGAGGTTAAAACAGATCATGCAGTACTTTTTTAATCAATAGGTGTTTAATGAATTTTAAATGAGAAAATAACAAAAATAATACAACAAACAAGACAAAAAACTATTTTCAGTTAAATAGGTGTACCAATGTAACGAAAGAAAAGTCCAGGTTACACAGGTTGACAAAGATGAGTATCTGTAATGCTTACTAGTAGTTCCATATTTGTTTAGACTTAGAATAGGAATGTTCTTTATAAGAAACCATATGTTCATATGAATATGTATGGGATAATAGGTCATACAAACACAATGAATTGTTTGGAAAATTATTATTTTTTTAACTTTGGGCCACGGCCTTTATTATTTAAACCTGTGCATTAACATTCATAACTCCAAAAACACATAAATGTCATAAATAATAACCAACGATAATAATCACAGAAACCCAGCTCAGCAATAAGCTCGAGCTTGCTTAAAATGTTCCACAAAATACCCCAGGTCAAAACCACAAAGCTGTGACCGAATCAAAATTATTAAGGGTGGGAGGATGGGACAGACGCTCCTCAGCTCCAGGTAAGATGAACAGCGCTCTGAACCCATGGACACCCCATATTTATTTGTGAGGACACCCACAGGCCACCAATGAGGCCGACCAAATCTGCTCTTACTAAAAAATTATCATTAGTCCATACAAGACCCAATGAAACATCTGTCACTAAGCCAGGTAACAATTACCCTAGGCAGTGGCAGACAAATGGGCCAGCTGTTGCTAACCTAAAGAATCTGCCCAGTGATGACTACAGAAAATCTGGCAGAAAAATTTTCCACCAAAATCAACCAAGGATCCAACATGGCATGACCATAATCCCACTTGGATCCCTCTCTATTGTCCAGGATCCTACCAATTTAATATGTAAGATTTCTGAACTAGCAAACTCTTCCAATTCCTAGTGATTGCTAATTTAGCAGCTAAAAACAGGTGTGCCACAACAACTCTCTTGTCAGGAGGAATTCGTCCGCCAAAAGTTTTTGAAGCATTTGCAATTTTATTTGGACAAATTCAGTAAAAACTGCACCCAGCACCATTTGTGTTCATTTTGGAGGAGAGAAAACCATGAGAGGGGAAGCAGATGAAGGATCACATGACACTGGAACTAAGAGGGAGAAGGATTTCCTTAATTGTCTGAAAGACAGCCTCACAAGCCTCACACCATACTGTGTTCATATTCTGAACTGCAGTGTGCCAGTGTCTGTCAGAAAATGCTAATAGTCACAAGCAACTATTGTAGTGTGAGAAAGATACACTATAGGGAACGTATAGAGAAATAATAGAAAGATATAATTGTGTAGATTTTAGGGATTTTGATCAGGGAAAGCTAAGAGAAAGCTTTGAGGGAGTTGGTCACATGATTCTAGTGGCACTTTTGTTAAAGCTGCTTTTTGCTGCAGGAATTCATTTTAGTAGTTCTACATTACAAAACCAACCCCCTGCAAGTAAAAAAAATAAATCATTTTTTATATAAACAGAGGCACTGAATATTTTTTCCAAAACGTCAAGTTTTTTTAGTTCATTATTGCCAGCATAGCACCCCATTTGCATTTTGCTGCAAACACTGAGCAAATGCATATTTTAGTGCATTATATCCATCCGTGTTTTTAAACATGTTGCATTATATCACAAGTATTTTACAGCAATATTGATATTTTATACCAGTGATATTAAACAGAGAGAGAAAGCTTTTTTCAAAGGCTCAAATTTCAAGAGGCATACAATAACATTCTACTGCAAATGCTGAACAATGGTACATTATATCCGTTTGTGTTACAAAATGTTTTGCATAACTGTAAAAGCATTTATGGCAATAATGTCAGCCTTACACCAGTTACATTAAACATAGAGTACAAAGAAATTTCACAGCCAACCCTTCATTGTTATAGAAGAAGGCACATTATTGTATTGCACCGTGTGTTTTATAGTGCAAAAATGTCATTGTTGAACCAGTCTAGTGATATGAAATACATAGGTAGTTCACAGAAATTTCACCACCAACACTGCATCATTATCTTGGTGGTGGCCGATGTATTTTTGCATCGCACCATGTGTTTTATAGCACAAAAATGTCATGTTGTATCACCATGTGTTTTATTCTACAAACGTTTCATTGTTGAATCAATAATATTAAACACAAATTACATAATTCACAGAAATTTCCCTGCCATGCTGCATTGTTCCCAAAGTAAATAGTCAATAGCAGTGTGAAGTGTCTTTCTAGAATGGGAGGTACATTTCATTGTGCCTCTGTCTTTAAATTACAGAAAACAGATTTGCAATTTTGCTAGTACCATATAATCTGTGTGTACTAAACCCGTGATTTTTAATTTATAGGTTTAATAATAAATAAGTCTGGAAAACAGAACAGTACAAAAGACCCAGGCCTTGCCATCTGAAAGTCAGAATGTGTTAAAGAGGTTATCCAGGAATTTATATTGATAAATAGTGTTGATTGAGCACCAAAGTGCTCGTGTGCTCGGGTGCTCTGGTAGAACACTTGGTGATGCTCGAGTGTTCTACAGAGCACCCGAGCACAATGTAAGTCAATGGGAGAAGACCAGGCATCCCCTGCTCGGATGAGGGGAGGGTGTTGGGTTCATAGGAAAAGGTCAGAATTAGTGTTGAGCGAGCATGCTCAGCCGAACTCGCTGTTCGGCCGAGCATGCCTACGCTCGGGTCCGCTCGGTGTTCGGCCGAACACCGAGTGTACTCGAGCACAATGCTCGAGTCTCTTCCCCGCACTGTAATATTGATTTGTACAATAATGCGTACGAATTTGTATGCTAATGCGTACGCATTTGTAAATAATGCGTTCACATTTTGCACACTAATGCGTACGCATTTTGTACACGTACGCATTTTATACACTAATGCGTATGCATTGTGCGGTAATGCGTACAAATTCAGTTAATTAGCATACTTTTACGAGTGAAAGGAGTAAAAGAGGAGAAGTCGCGATTCTGACCTTTTTCTATTAACCAGAAACCCTCCCCTCTTCCGAGCGGGGGGTGCCTGGTTTAGTCCCATTGACTAACATTATGCTCGAGTGCTCGGCCAGAGCACCCGAGCATACGAGCACAGAGGTGCTCGCTCAACACTAGTCAGAATCGCAAATTCTCCTCTTTCACTCGTTAAAGTACGCTAATTAATTGAATTTGTACGCATTAGTGCACAATGCGTAGCATTAGCAATACAATGTTACGCATTGTACGCTAATGCATACGAATTTGTATGCTAATGTTACACATTGTACGCTAATGCATATGTATTTGTATGCATATTTAGCATACAAATTTGTACTCATTAGCGTACAATGCGTAGCATTAGCATACAAATTTGTACGCATTAGCGTACAATGCGTAACATTAGCATACAAATTCGTACAAATTAGCATACTCGAGCATCGCACTCGGCCGAACACCGAGCGGACCCGAGCGTAGGCATGCTCGGCCTAACAGCGAGTAGAGGTCCAACCCCAGATCAGTAGGGGTCCAACTAGCTGTTGGGGAGGCAGGAGCTCCATGAGTGCTGCTGCCTCTTCCTAGGTCTTGTGACATCGGTCACATAGCCTAGTTGCAGCTCAGCCCCACTCAAGGCATTGGGGCTGAGCTACAATACCAAGCACAGCCGCATATCATGTATGATGCTGTGTTTGGAAAGCTGCTGGGAGCTGCTGTGCTCAACAGATATCCAGCGACAGCAGCAGATCCTTGGAATAGCTGATCAGTGGGGGTGTTGCTACTTGGACATCACTGATGTGATAATGATCACATCAGTGAGGTCATCATTATCAATTTCTAGATAATCCCTTTAAATAGTAGCAGTAGTACCAATAGGCCAGTAGTAGTAGTGGCCATCGGGGTGGTGGCAGGCACAATGGTTGCAACAGTGTGTGGGGGGGGGGCGCAAGGAGCCCACAATGAAATATCACAGTCTGAAAAAAGTGGTGAGGAGGGTGAGCTCTATTACTATGTGTTAGACAGGACCTGGGTGCTGGATCAGGGTGTTGAAGAGGAGATGACATTAGAGGAGGAAAGTGGTAAACCTCCCAAAAAACTGGCAGGTCCAGATCTGCTTCTATGGTGGTTAACTCGGGAACTTGTGATACCACTGATAGTGGGACCTCAGGCTCAAAACTTGCCAGACGTACGCCAACTTTGGCTACCTCTAGCACTGTGCAAGCAACTCACATAAGGCCAGTACACAAAAACAATAACTTTGTTCAAGATCTGCAAGTATAAAAAAAGCTGTGGGCGTTCAAGCATAAACACAGGTAACCAAGGCTTTATTTTTCTATATTTAAAAAAATCCTAAAATCCGGGGTGTGTGGCTAGCCTTGGAGCTGAGAGGACGCCAAATCTTGCAGCTCCGTCTGCCGATTCTTAATCCCTGCCAATCGCCCTAGTAGAGAGCCACCTTTGGCCTCACAACAGATCTTGTGGGAATCGGTGGACTCTCAGCTTCAGTTTGAGCCCAAGCAAGACCTGCTACGCTCGAACGAGCCGGTATTCTAACAGAGGCCTATAGTTGGAGTTGAAGCCGCGGCCTAGATTTCCCGGAACGGAATGGAAGCGGTGTCGCAGCAACCCGGAGGCACTCCCCGAGACAACCTTCGCCTGCCGCGTGGTTTAGACAAGTAGAGAAGAGGTATTGGAGATCTTACCCTTCGGGTCAAGGAAGGACGAGGCGGGTGGAAGCCCTGAGGCACCGGAGGAGGCTGACCACGATGATCCATTAGCCATCTTGGAATGTAGTGGTGAGCTGTCCTGGCCCCCGATACATGTATCCTGGGGTCCCTCCGCAATATAGTCTTCTTCAGCAGTCCACCGGCTGATCTACTAACACTCATAGGAAGACTGCCATTAGCAAGCCTTCTGAGCCTTCCAGCGGAAGAAGGCAGCGGGAACACCCTTCTATAGTTTATTTTCCGTTTTCTATATTTTGAGTTTTTTCTTAACTGCACTATCATACTCATTTCTGGCTACGTTTTTGAAGTGTCTAAGGCCTGGGGGCGCTTCCAAGCTTTGCATTTATTGTTGTCTCTGCACCATATAGAGGGCAACATCCAGACAACATCCTGTAAGAAGTCTTGTCTCTGGGTGCAAGAAGATAATGTGACTCACATTCAGAAGATAATCTAAGAAGCTGAGCTAAATGTTTGTTCTAATCTAATAATGCCCTAGTATTTGCACATGTAGAGAAGAACCCATTCATCACTGTAGGGGCCAAATCCAGTGTCCATATGGGGATAGTCAGCAGGTACAAGGGTACTAATTCAGAGCCATCTAAACAGCATCAACAGTCTTCCTTATCCCAGTCTGACCTTGATAACTTTGTCATGAAAAAGTCACAGGCCATGACAACTCCAATGACTCCCTCACGGAAGCACACCTCTACTCGTGGCTCCCCATATCAGACAGATAGAGATAGCGAGAATAAAGAAGCAGAGGAGACATCAGCCGACCTCCCAATCGAGTTGAATCACTGGAAGCTATACAATCGGATATAATTGACTATACTAAAAAGAATTCTGATGCTCTCTCCATCTACCAACAACATATAAATCAGATTTATGATCATCTGGAGGATCAAGAGAATAGAGGCAGGAGGAATAACATTCGGGTCAGAGGAGTCCCAGAATCTGTGGCTCCAGAAGCGGTTCATAAAGCAGTTTTGGAAATATGTACCCAGCTAATTAGAGAGGAAAATGAGCATCCTGTAATATTAGAAAGAGCTCATAGAGCATTACGCCCCAAACCAAAACCCACAGATCCACCTAGAGATATCATCTGTAAGTTCCTGAACTTCACCTAAAACGAATTAGTGATGAAAAAAGCCAGAGAGAGATCGAAAATTGAGTATGAAGGATCAACTATTTTGCTATTTCAGGATTTGGCCCCATCCACCTTGAATAAGTGAGGAATAGTTAAACCGCTTACAGACTTACTAAGATATAAGAGAATAGCATTCAGATGGCTGTTTCCTTTTGGACTGATGATTACATGGAAGGAGAAGAAGTTAAAGGGTTATTCCCATCTTGGACAATGGGGGCATATCGCTAGGATATGCCCCCATTGTCCTATAAGTGCGGGTCCCACAGCTGGGACCCGCACCTATATCGAGAACGGGCCCCCGAAAGTGAAGGAGGGCGCACCGCGCATGCGCGGCCCAGCTCCCATTCATTTGTATAGAGCCTACGGAAATAGGAATTCATTTGTATGGGGCTGGCTCGGCTATTTTCGCCGGCCCCATACAAATGAATGGAGGGTGTCCGTGCATGGGCGGTGCACCCTCCTTCACTTTTGGGGCCCCGTTCTCGATATAGGTGCGGGTCCCAGCGGTGGGACCCGCACCTATAGGACAATGGAGGCATATCCTAGCGATATGCCCCCATTGTCCAACATGGGAATAACCCTTTAATACTCAGATCACATAAAGATCTCCCAGATATTCTTTCGGCACTGGAGATTGAAGATCTGGACATTCCGGATTGGGCAGAAGCCAACAACGTCTACATCACGTCAGAGATCACACCTCCCACACCTTGGGAATTAGTTTCCTACGGCAAGCCACAACGATACCAGGAAAAAGCAAGGAAGGCTGACTCCCCGCAGGCTCCTTTTTGAGTGGGTTTCTGAGTGGGATTATTGATCTACATGATAGCATGTTGAATACATTCATGCGGTATTTATAGATTGTTTACCTTAGAGCAATTCTCTTCTTCTCGTATGATTAGGGGACCTAATCTCCTGGCTAATTATACTTTTGTAAGTTTTATTGGTTTTTGGTTTTAAGAGCCGGAATTAGTAGCTCTCCTGGTAATATTAAGAGAAGCAACAGAATTCTGCTCTCTTTTTGCTTTGAGTTCCTTGAGCTTAAAAGTCTAGTCATATTTCTAAATAAGAATACATATTGTTCTCTTACAAGTTCTTCCTCATGTGCATTTGCATGCATAATTAACTACTTCTAAATGTTCTTTGATTTCCTCCATCTACATCCTTTTCTGATGACAGGGTATAGGAACCAACTCAGGTTATCCCAGGAGAAATGGGCTTTCCTAGATATATTTTCCTACTGGAGGAAACATGTTTGTTTATCAGATTTAACTGTTTTACATCTTTGTCTTGCAGTTATTTGGTTTCTCCCCATCCCCCACCTATCTATGTTCCTGTCCAATTTGAACTGGACAGGTGAAGGTGTGTCGCTAACCTGCGGTTCTGTATCTGCTGTATCGCTATATCTGCATAGGGTAGGTCAATTCAACTCCCACTCACACCATTTAGATAAGAAACATGGCTGACATAAAAAAGTGACATATAATGTTAGGGGTTTTGAAGCTCCACCTAAAAGGAGCCAAATCCTGAGACATCTTAATAAAGAAAAAACACATATAGTTTTCATCCAGGAAACCCATTTTAAACATGGGAAGACGCCTAACCTGTCCCGCTCCCCATATAACCTCTGGTATCATAGCACATCGGAATTTTCAAACAAACGAGGTGTTAGCATTGGAGTACACAAACATATGGATTTCACATTTAAAGATTTGAAAACTGATACCGATGGTAGATATCTGTTCCTTAAGGGATATGTACGCTCCCAGTTATATACCTTTGCTAACATATATGGCCCAAATACGACCCACAAACCGTGGTTCCAGAAGATGATGCAGGCATTGGAAGAATTTAGGGAAGGATTATTAATAGTAGCTGGAGATCTAAATGTATCTTTGGAACCGGCTTTAGATTCCTCCACGGGTAAATTGGCTGTCCCTTACAAAACTTTGTTTGGGATGAAGAGATTGCTCAAACAAAGTTCGTTAACTGACATATGGCGTGCTATTAATCCCACAATAAAGGATTACACGTATTATTCTGCCCCTCACTCCTCTTATCACAGGCTGGATTATTTCTTTGTTCCATTTTCTCACATTCCTCTTTGTACGGAAGTAGGGATTGGCAATATGGTTCATTCAGACCATTTTCCAGTTTTTATGTCTATTGCCTCTTCGTCACCGAAACCCAAAATATTTAACTGGCGACTAAATGAGACGATTCTGGACAGTCAAATGATAAGAGAGAAAGTAGAAAAAAGATTGGAGGAGTTTTTTTTACATTAAACTCGATAGATAATATTAACCAAACCTCTTATGGGAATCCCATAAATCCGTTATAAGAGGAGAGTTTATATCCTTAGCTTTACATCTAAACAAGGAAGGAAAAAAAAAATCTCAAACTTATACCACAAAATTGCTAAGTTAGAAGTCATCCACAAACGATCCCTGGCTGACAGCCACCTTTCTGAGCTGACAAAACTAAGGGAAGAGTTGAAAGATGTTTTGAATGTTCAATTGGACAAGTTTTATCTCTCGCTGAGGCAAAAATTTTTTGCTCACGGAAATAAACCTACTAAATTTATGATCGCTATGCTGAAACAAAGCAAACGGAAGTCTAGAATATCCGCAAGTAAAAAAGAGGACAACTCTTTAGCCACCGAAGATGATACCATTGCCAAAACATTCCAGGAGTACTATACAGCTTTATATAACATAACTGAAGCTGACTCAGAGGCAGTAAAGCGTAGGAAAGAAGAGTTAACTAAACCTTTTTAGCAGATGTAAATTTGCCGTCCATCCCCCCACAACAAGCTTCATGCCTCTGTGACCCAATACAGCTTGAGGAGCTGGAAGGAACTCTGAGGTCAATGGCAAATGGGAAATTCCCTGGGCCAGATGGTCTTCCATTATTATATTATAAAACATTTAAAAAATTCCTGGCTCCCCATTTATTGAAGGCCTATAATTTTTCACTGAAGGGCGTGCCTTTCCTGCCTCAGTCCCTGGCGGCACATATTACATTAATACATAAAACTGAGAAAGATCCAACTTTATGCTCTAATTACCGTCCTATCTCATTGCTAAATGTGGATGTTAAGATTTTGGCAAACATTTTGGCCTCCAGAATTAAACCTCTACTACATGATCTGATTCACTCAGACCAAACTGGTTTTGTCCCCGGAAGAGAAGAAAGGGATAATACATACAAAGTTATTAATTCAGTGAGTCTGTCAAAGCAATCTAAGAAACCTTTAGTGCTGCTGGGGACTGACACGGAGAAAGCCTTTGACAGAGTGGCCTGGCCTTTTATACACAGCATTTTGTCAAAATTTGGCTTTCCGGACGCATTCATTGAGGCTATATTCTCTATGTACGTTACCCCTAAAGCCTATATAAGTGTAAATGATACTCTTTCCTCGGCCGTAAATATCAACAATGGTACAAGGCATTGTCTATGTATTCTGACATTAGAGCCTCTATTGCAAAAAATCAGACAAACACAGGGTATAAGAGGTTTGATATGCGGGGGAATAGAAATTAAGCAAGCTGCGTATGCCGATGATCTTCTTCTCTTGATCTCAAACCCCACTCAGGCCTTCCGGACTATTTTAGAGCTATTTGATGCCTTTAGTTACATATCGAACCATAAAATAAACCCCACAAAATCGCAGACTTTGGGTATAAATGTGACCCAACAAACAATAGAGGCACTTAAAAAGGACTTCCCCTTCACATGGTCTACAGATTCTATCCGGTTCTTAGGGATTGAGATAACAGGTGATTTCAGGAAATTATATCTACTGAACTTTCATCCACTCATGAAAAACATTCCCGAGATTCTGAAATCGTGGTCTCCAACCTTTATCTCATGGTTGGGTCGTAGAAATTTATTTAATTCCCTAATAATCAAGGTGGTATCTCACCCCTGAGAGATTGAAGAAAATGTACACTACCACGTCAGATCAGTGTTGGCGGTGTTTAAATAATACAGGAAGCTTCCTCCATATTTGGTGGACATGTCCTAAACTAGAAAGTTTTTAGAGGGAAGTGTTCCTACATGTCAGGAACATTTGTAAGATTGGAGACTCGGTTCTTCCATTTTCGCCAGCCATTGCCTTGCTTTCTTTACTATCTCCAAAGATTAAATCTGTCACCAGATCTTTGATTAGGCCTTTATTAGCTTGTGTTCGCTTACTCATTGCGCAAAGTTGGAAATCGGAGACAAGCCCTTCCATTGCGCAATGGTTATCTAAAGTAAAATATGTGGCTAGACTGGAAGAACTTTCCCACTGGGAACTCAGAAGTCGAGCAAAATTCATTAAGATTTGGAACCCCTGGATGTGCTCAAAATATGCCGTAGGGGTGATTAACCCAGGCTCTAATTAGTCGGCTGGCGGAGATGGGAGAAGATAAGTGGTTTGTTTCAATTAAGTCATTAACCATTTTTTGAGCCCGCCTTCACCTCCAGGACAAAATAGCTAACTATTTCACCTTCACTTTCTGTCCCCCTCCCTCTTTCCACCTTATTTTCACTTCCATAACCTGCTCACACCAGGTTTAAAGCCCTTCACCCCCCCCACACACACTTTATACCTTTTTCTCGTGTTTATGTTTTTCGGTTTGGCTGCACTGTATATGGGAAATCAGCTTTCTATGGTAGCACATTGCTATTTGATATGCAATTGAATTCTGTTACAGAAGTATCTGTGCTCTTATGAATAATACTGTGACTACGCTGTATATTGTTACATATTGCCAGACTGATTTTTGTATGTTTATTACATTAAATCAATAAAAAGAATTTTGAAAAGAAAAAGAAAATCCAGTAGTTTTCACTAGGCCTAAAATATGTCAAGAGTAACCACATGGGACAGAGGTACACAATAGTCTGGAGGAAACCTCATTGATTTCTATGGGACAGTTATTTAAGCATGTGCAGAGGTTAGGCTACTTTCACACTAGCGTTTTCTTTTTCCGGTATTGAGTTCCATCATAGGGGCTTAATACCGGAAAAAAACGCTTTAGTTTTGCCCCCATTCATTGTCAATGGTGACAAAACTGAACTGAAGACAACGGAATGCTCCTAAAAACATGCCGTTCCATCTCCAGAATGGAGCAAACTGCAACATGCTGCGGTTTGCTCTCCGTCCTGGGCATCCGCACCAAGACAGATCCGTCATGACCCCCAATGCAAGTCAATGAGCACGAATCCGTTCAGTGTGACACACTGAGTAAACTGATCCGTCCTCCATTGACTTTCAATGGAGTTCATGACGGATCCGTCCACAGTACACCACACATGACAGACACATACACACAGACATACACACAGACATACTTACATGCTCCCAGCAGCAGGAGGAGGAGGACTGCGTGCACATAGGAAGATTCTCCCTCCAGTAGAGGGCGCTGTGGGGAATCTTCCTATGTGCGCGCCGTCCTCCTGTGCTGTGCGGAGCATGCTGGGAGCGTGTAAGTATGTCTGTGTATGTGTATGTCTGTGTGTATGTCTATGTGTGTGTGTATGTGTGTGTGATCTGTGCGGCAGCACGGATCCGGCAGCACCCTTCACCCGCCGGATCCGTGCTGCCGCTAATGTGAAAGAGGCCTTAGGAGACAGCAGATAAACTCTAACAATCACCTATTGTGAATGGTGAATCTTGTGTTATCTATACAAAGCTGATATCTGTCATTGTCATTTTGCCTGTGATGATAATGTGATAGCAACTGAAAAGTTACCTGTGTAGAACACAAAGTTTCAACATATTATTAGACCTATTGCCAGTGTGAAAACTGCATGATTTTAGGTATTTTTTAAAATATAGGTGACATGGAAATTTAAAACAAAATTCTAAAAAAAATATGTTTACGATAAACATTTGATTTAAACAATAGGTAATTTGCTGATGACATATTCCTTTATGACCACTTTCACATATTTATAAGGTTATTTTTTAGTGTCTGTATTACCCTTGCAACACCCAGAACTCCTGTGGCTCTACTAAATTGGACATGAATCATTGCAGCATCAAATGGATACTAGAGATGAGCGAATCTATTTGCCGCTTCGTGGATTCGATACGAATCTTCGCAATTTTCTACTTCGAAGCGGATCCGGATCTTTTCAGATTCGCAATGGTCGAATCTTAAATGTACTTTAACCTTTGTACGCAAATGCTATGTACGTGTCTGATTAATTGTATGCTAATGCTACGTATCAGTTAATTTATACGCTGATGCGCACAAATTCAGTTAATTAGCGAACTTATACTGTATGTTTGTTATTTGTGCGGAAATGTTCAAGGTGAGAGCAGCAAAAAGCCCTAGAAGAACTCGGTCACCTGACCTAGTGGGAAGGGCTTGCTCTGATTGGCCCATAGGCTCAGTAAACTAGTGACATCAGTTGTGCTGCGACTGCTGAGACGAGCAGAAGCTTGTGAAGGACAGAGAACTGTTTTCTGTAAATTGTGGTGTTGTTCTGGGCATCCATAATACACATATCAGGGCTAGTGCAGGACCAGTGCAGGGCTAGTAATATTAATCAGGCAGGGAGAGTGAGGGAGAGATACAGGGAGAGAGAGGGAGAGAGACAAGGCTCACTCATCTCAATCACAGCTGGATGATGTGCTTTCTTCTGCTGACACTGTATCATGTAGCCAGGGATCAGACTCAGAGCGTTCCTCCTGCTCCACTATTCCGCTCCAGCAAAGCCCGTCATTCTCTGCCTCCTCTCTGCCTTCAGTGCCCCCTCCTAGTGGTGTGCCTTCTGCGTTTTATCAAATAAAAGGCCACCAAACCCCACAGTACAATCCGGCAGATATTGAGGAAAGCCTCCCTGAGGATTTTTTTAGAGAGCCGTCAGTGTTTGGACTGCCCGGAAGCGGAGGTTGTCGGGGAACAGCCGATATTGTAGTGAGACAAAAGTGGTGGTGAGTCTGATGATGACTGTGTGTTAGACAGGAGGACCTGGGAGCTGGATTGGGCTGGTGAGGAAGATTTGATCTCCGAGAAGGAGGGCGGTGGTAGTGGCATCAACAGAGGGCAGAGGCAAGGTAGGCCCAGGTAGGGTGTGGCTGGCATCGGGGTCTAAGCGTGCAAGGGCTACAAGCTTGGCCACCTCTGGAGGCCGAACGTCAGGTGTGTGAAAGTATTTCACCAATCTGCCGGGGGACATCTGTAAGCAGAAAGTGAGCCATGGAAAAGCCTCAAATGTAGGGACCACTGCTCTGTGGAACCATCTGAAGCGGCGTCATGCCACAAATTTGGCTAACCAAGGAGGATTACAGCAGCACATTGATTCTGGGATCCCTTGCGTCAGGTAGCCCACAACCAGGGGCGTAACTCAGCCCGCATCCAGGGGCGTAGTTAATACATACACGTCCTCGTCGTCAACCGTGTGCGTTTCTCCACCTCCTCTTACTCGTCAGCGGTCCATCGTCAAGTGCGTGGCCAGGAAGCAAGTTTATGCAACCAGCAATCCCACAGTGCGCAAACTTAATTCCTATTCCCAAAATCAGCACATAAATGCTGAACAATGTCCCTTTAGTGGCTTATTAATTCATATTAAAATATAACTTTTAATCTATTATGTTAATAGTACTAACTTAACTTCTAAATCTTGTGTTAAAAACACTAGCAGAGCCACCTAGGCCGGATTTTCTGAGATTTGCTGCCGAAAGTAACTATTTAGTCGTTTTATTATTTTTCCCTTTTGTAAGCAGCTACTACACAGGTGTGAGCAAGTGATATTAAGTTATACTTAAACTGCCGAGAGTAACTGATCTGATAATTAGTACCGTCTTTGTTTGTTTGACTCCTTACCCCTGACGAAGCCACGTGAGTGGCGAAACATGTCGGGGGAGTCATTGTTTGTGTGATTTTAACTGCAGCAGAGCTAACCTAAATGACCGATGGGACGCAACAGGTGTTCTTTACCGGTTAAGGCAGGGTATTATAGCACTTAGAATATATACAGATTGGTGGAAGGCCTTGCCTGTCTGTTGACCGGTTTAGGTAGGAAGACGGTACTAATTATCAGAGTATACTGGTGTATGGTTGATCTTACATGCCTAAGGAGATGAGAAGTATGAAATGAACGCTCAGTAAAAGTATAACTCAGTATCGCTTTCATATACCTATTTAGTAGCTGCTTACAGAGGAAAAGAATAATAAAGTGATTAAACAGTTACTCTCGGCAGTTTAAGTATAACTTAATATCACTTGCTCACACCTGTGTAGTAGCTGCTTACAAAAGGGAAAAATAATAAAACGACTAAATAGTTACTTTCGGCAGCAAATCTCAGAAAATCCGGCCTAGGTGGCTCTGCTAGTGTTTTTAACACAAGATTTAGAAGTTAAGTTAGTACTATTAACATAATAGATTAAAAGTTATATTTTAATATGAATTAATAAGCCACTAAAGGGACATTGTTCAGCATTTATGTGCTGATTTTGGGAATAGAGATTAAATAGTCCTGGGCAATAAGGCTCATTTGTGTCTAATCAAACTTAATTCCCACCTAACCAGGTTGCTGGCTGTGCAGTCTCTGCTGTACAATTTAGTTGATTACAGTGCTTTTAGGGAGCTTATGGCTTGCGCTCAGCCGCACTGGCAGATCCCTAGCCAGCATTACTTTTCAAATAAAGCCATCCCCTCCCTTTACTCGCACATCGTGGACAACATAGGACGCTCCCTGCAGCTGTCCCTCTGCAGCACTGTGGACATCACGGTCGACACCTGGAGCAGTGCATATGGCCAGGGGTAATACATGTCCTTTACGGCCCACTGGCTGAATGTTATTAGTGGCAGCGAGGCAGCAACCCCCCAGAAACAGGGCCAATTGCTTTTGGCACTTCCACGCAGTTTCCAGCCAGGATTGCAGACCACCACACACTTATCCGCTCCCTCCTCCACCTCCACGGGCAATCCGCCTGCAGGAGCATCAGGGCAGAGCGTTGACCGCCCTCCTTCCTATCACATGTGCCAGGTTAATCGCTGCCACACTGTGTTAGACTTAATCTGTCTTGGCAACACCAGCCACACAGGCCATCGGTTGCTGCATCACATCAAGCAGCAAATTGCACGCTGGCTGTCTCCCCGCCAGCTGCAAGTGGCAAGGTCTTGAGTGACAACGGGACAAATACAGTGGCAGCGCTGAACCTGGGGCAATTCACGCATGCTCCCTGTATGGCACATGTACTAAATCTAGTGGTTCAGAGATTTCTGAAAACATTCACTGGCCTGCGCACAGTGCTGGCAAAGTCACGGAAGCTTTGCTCATTTGAGTCACTCTTATGTGTCCCGCATCGCTCTGCTGGACTTGCAGAGGCAAAATGGTCTTCCGCCACACCTGTTGATAGGTGATATGCCAACTCGTTGGAATTCCATGTTTCACATGTTGCAGCTGCTCCTTGAGCAGCAGAGAGAAGTGGATGACTTTGTCCAGCAGCAGCCAGAATCGTCGACTGTAGGGAGCAGGTGTGGCTTTGATTTCCGTCAGTGGAGGCTGGTCCGAGATGCCTGCAGTGTGCTGAAGCCCTTTGAAGAAGCCACTAAATTGGTCAGCCGGGACAGCTGCGGTGTGAACGACATTGTTTCACTAATATTTGTCCTTGAAAAGACACTGTCGTTCATGCAGCAGGGGGCAATGGGGGAAGGAAATCCTGCACATCTCTCTGCACGCCATGCTGTTACTGTTGGGGAGCCCCAACGACAAAGTTCCATGGAGGTGCAGGAGGAGGATGAGCAACTTCAGCTAGAGGAGGGGGAGGGGGAGAAGGAGGAGTTTGATGATGCCCAGGAGGAGGAGGAGACACAGTTGGAGGAGCTGGAGGATGACGATGACACCTTCAGGGAAACTCAATTGTCTCAGAGAGAGGCTGAGATGGAAAGAACTGGCTCCTCGGGCACGCTGGCCAGGATGGCGAGCTGTATGCTCACATGCTTACTGACTGAAGGGCATATCCTAAAAATAAGGCAGACTGACGAATACTGGCTTGCAATGCTTCTGGACCCGCGGTATTACTCCAACATGGGGGATTGTTTTCCTCCCCAGGAAAGGGAGGAGAAATTAGCTTCATACCGGGAGAAGCTATGTAGTAACCTGGCCACAGCTTTCAGCCAGCCCCAGCCTGCTGCCAGCGTCTCTGAAAGGGAGGCCCGGCAGAGTCACCCAGCTCCTGCCATGGGATGTCATCATTTAGTTAAAAATGTACGAGAGATACATGCCCTTACTCAGTTATAAGAATGGGAGTTCTCTCTCTGTTACTGACTGCCAATAAACACTGACGGGAAAGGATTCAACTTTCTAGATGAAGTGACTGAGAAAAGAGGATTGCACAGATAATATGGCTGACATGATATCTGCCAGACAGCGACTTTCTGTTCCAGAGACTGAAGGCTAACAATATCTGGAGCACAATCACAATTTAATATGGTACATCTCTTTTCTGTGATTTGTATTTTTATAAGATATTTTAACTACATTAAAAACTTTAATTCCCTAAGAAATAAATAACACTGTTGTACAAAAATTAGGACTTTTCTTTTAGCAGAGACATGACAAAGTGATTTTACAGAATTCTATGGTGCATGAAAATAACTTTGAAAATGCAAGATTGATTCTTGTTTGGAATTTACAAAGGGAAAAAGTAAAAAAAAAAAAAAATGAAAATTTGAGAGCCAGTTGAAAGCATGAAAAGCTTTCTAAATTGTGTCAACTAGTTTTTTTTTTAGAAAATATTGGAGTTGAAAATTTCCATCAGTTTATAGATGGCAAAACTGGCCAAAAAATGGGTCATGTACGTCCCTGCACCTGCAAATCCTCTATTCCCTTTCAGATGTCTTCCCCATTAATTGTGGTGACAAACATTAGGATATCGCAGTCATTGAGAAGTGTTTCAAAGTTAAATGGAGTCCTGTAATTTTGGCAGATTACTGCTGGATGATCAGAAAAGATATTCCAGAAACAGAAAAAGACAAAAAGCATGTATGTGCATTTTCTTTCTAATAAAAAAAAATCTTATTACGCTCAGTGAGTGAGAGTTATCAAGACTGGCATTCCTACATTCTGAGCATCTCTGGCACTTTGTGAGACAGGAACTCTGGCTCTAGCAGGCGTAGACTTGAGCTATTTTTTGGTATGTTACAGTAAATCCAGCCGGTCACGGGCTTTCTCCCACTAAGGCCCACCTTTTTTTGCCACCACTTTAGAAAAGTGGCAAGAAGTTCAGAAAGTTACTAATTATGGTGTGCATCACAATTTGTGACTTACTGGCATAAAAAATTTGATAAATGTCCTCAGTGTTCTTTCTTTATGCCCTCTGTAAGTTCCAAACAAGAACCAATCTCTTATCTTTAACGTCATCTTTGGATTCAGAACGTAGTAACATAGTTTATAAGGCTGAAAAAAGACATCTGTCCATCCAGTTCAGACTGTTATCAGACAGGCCACTTTTAATGGGAAATTTACTTTTGCATTCTGCATTTCATCTGACAGTTTATTTCCTCAGTAAATACAGTATGGCTTTTATAGCTTTGTTTTCTCCTCATCGTTAACTGTAACTCCCTTCTCATCACTCTGTAAAGGACTGACACCAAAATTTATATTCTATAAGACTAGTTAATAATTAGAGATGAGCGAGCACTAAAATGCTCGGGTGCTCGTTATTCGAGTCGAACTTTTCCCGATGCTCGGGTGCTCGTTTCGAGTAACGAACCCCATTGAAGTCAATGGGAGACTCGAGCATTTTTGCAGGGGACCAAGGCTCTGCCTAGGGAAGGCTGGGTGAAAACCTGGAAACATCAGAAAATGATGGAAACACCACGGAAATGGACAGGAAAAAGCAGGGGCAGCATGCATGGATGCCTCTGAGGCTGCCTAATCCCACCATTACCCCAAATTCTCAACAGCCTGGTGGTTACCCTCATGGCAATTGTGCTAACCCAGACCAAGAAAGGCGAGGCACATGCCCATCACATGTTAGGGAAGCACCCAACTAGGTGCAACGAAGGTCCATCACCGCCTGCAGGTCACACCACTGCTCATGCTGGCACTGCTGTGCTATCCCCCGCACCAAGATGCAGGCATAAGCCTGACACATCATGGTGACAGCGTAGTGACACCAACAAGTGACCAAGTTAGATTGAGGTAGCAGTCAAATGTCTGTAGGCGAGCCTCCCAAAAATTTGTTTTGGAGTGTCCGAAGTTGACCCTCCTAAAAAATTGTTTAGGAGTGTCTGTGGTTGACCCTCCTGTAAAATATTTTTTTTGTTTTCCCTGTTATTAGTTACCTGTTCATCATTGCCAATTACTTTTTCATCAACTGTTGTCTGGCAATGAAAAAGGGGAAGGTGAATCCACTGCGGAAGAAAAGTGTCATCCTCCTACAATTCTACACTTGCTCTCAATTGAAAAGGGGATGTTCTTGCCGTGGCCTTCCTCATAGTGGCCGCTTCTGCGAACGACAGAGGTGGTGTACCTACTCACAGCCTGACCGAACATGATGGCAGACGGGGAGACACTCCCTCATGTAAAATTGTTTTGGAGTGTCTGCGGTTGACCCTCCTGTAAAAATATTTTTTTTGTTTTCCCTGTTATTAGTTAATGTACAACCCATGGCTGGCATGGTGGGAATATATAGGTTTTGCGTCACAGACGGTCCACTGCACCGTTACATTTTCTTCATCATTGCCAATTACTTTTTCACCAACTGTTGTCTGGCAATGATAAAGGGGAAGGTGAATCCACTGTGGAAGAAAAGTGTCATCCTCCTACAATTCTACACTTGCTCTCAATTAAAAAGGGGATGTTCTTGCCGTGGCCTTCCACATAGTGGCCGCTTCTGCGAACGACAGAGGTGGTGTACCTACTGACAGCCTGACCGAACACGATGGCAGACGGGGAGACACTCCCTCATGTAAAATTGTTTTGGAGTGTCTGCGGTTGACCCTCCTGTAAAATATTTTTTTTGTTTTCCCTGTTATTAGTTAATGTACAACCCATGGCTGGCATGGTGGGAATATATAGGGAAGCACCCAACTAGGTGCAACGAAGGTCCATCACCCATGCCCATGCTGGCACTGCTCTCCTATCCCCAGCCACACGATGCAGGCATAAGCCTGACACAGCATGGCGGTGACACCAACAAGTGACCAAGTTAGATGAGGTAGCAGGTGAGCCACCCTAAAATTTAGCCTGACGCAGCATGGCGGTGACAACAGAGTGACCGAGTTAGACTGAGGTAGCAGGAGGTGAAGCACGGATGGTAATTCGAAGGTGGAGGAGGAGGGGTTGGAGAAAGTGGCATAGTAATTCTGACAAACCGTGAATGAGGTAGGCCCCGCAATCCTCCAAGTGGGCAGTACATGAGCGGCCCCAGGGTCAGACTCGGTCAGAGTATGTGA
>ONZH01023121.1:0-19012 GCA_900303285.1 Rhinella marina | reverse complement strand
TGGCAGTTGCAGGAGGAGGAGGACGACGTGGAGGTGGCTGTGGAAGAGGAGGAGGATGCTGGCGGCGAGGGTAGCAGTCAGGCTGTGTGCGTCCCATTGGTTCAGCGCGGATGGGGCGGAGAGGAGGCGGAAGAGGAAGAGGAGGAAATGGCAAATGATCCTTCTGGTGGGGCAGTGACGTCATGCCTATTCAGAGTCTGGCAACACATGGCTGGACTTCATGCTGGGCTGCTTTTCCCGAGACACACATGTTGTCCGGATATTGGAGAATAAACTATACTGGGGTCTTCGCACTCCTGGACCCCCGGTAATAAAGATAACTTCTCCTCTTTTATTCCGGTAGAGGAGAGGACGAATCGATTGCTGGAATACCAGAGGGAACTCGTGCAGAACATGATGGAGATTTTCCCACCCACCATCGCTGGCGGCACAGAGGACAGTGTCTCCAGAGTCTGACAACATCGATCAGGCCCACAGCCACCAGGGGAACACTCTCCAAGGTGTGGGACACGTTCATGGCACCCCCTTGTGCAATTTCCATCACTGCGGGGCCCACTATTCAGGCAGGAGGGACAAGTATCGGCGATGTTGCGGGAGTACCTGGCAGACCGTACCCCTGTCCTCCCCGATCCCTCGGCGCACTACACTTACTGGGTCTCCCAAGTTGGACACGTGACTGGAACTGTCCCTGTACGCCTTGGAGGTGCTTGCCTGCACTGCGCCAGCGTGCTATCAGAAAGGGTGTTCAGCGCAGCCGGGGGCATTATAACCGATAAGCGCAGCCGCCTGTCAACCGACAGTGCCGACAGCGCTGACGGCTAATCAAATATGAACAGCAAGTGGATTGACCCGGACTTTGCTTCTACAACAGTGGAAAGCAGCCAAAAGTGAAGTGCCATCTGTATGAAGTGCCATTTCCTCCTCCTCCTCCTCCTCCTCCTTAACCGCCGTAGAATTGCTCCATTAAAAAAAAAAAGAAAAAATTATATGGCTCAGCTCTTGGGCCTTAATACAATTTTTAAGAGGTCTCAGCTTTTGGGCCTTAATACAATTTTTAAGAGTCTCAGCTCTTGGGCCTTAATACAATTTTTAAGAGGTCTCAGCTCTTGGCCTTAAAACAATTTTTAAGAGGTCTCACCTCTTGGGCCTACAAACAATTTTTAAGAGGTCTCACCTCTTGGGCCTTAATACAATTTTTAAGAGGTCTCACCTCTTGGGCCTTATACAATTTTGAAGAGGTCTCACCTCTTGGGCCTTAATACAATTTTTAAAGGTCTCAGCTCTTGGGCCTCCACACAATTTTTAAGAGTCTCAGCTCTTGGGCCTTAATACAATTTTTAAGAGGTCTCACTCCTTGGGCCTCCACACAATTTTTAAGAGTCTGACCTCTTGGGCCTACAAACAATTTTGAAGAGGTCTCACCTCTTGGGCCTTAATACAATTTTTAAGAGGTCTCAGCTCTTGGGCCTCCACACAATTTTTTAAGAGGTCTCACCTCTTGGGGCCTCCACATAATTTTTTCGAGGCTCACCTCAAGGGCCTCCATATAATTTTTTCAAGGTCTCACCTCAAAGCTAACTTTGCGCAAATATCTTCACAACAAGGACCTAAGAGCCCTCGATGGGAGAGCTTTGTGTGGGGGCCTGTTATAGGGAAGAGATGCGGCCCTGCGGGCTCTAGCCTGCCTTCTCCATAAGCCTCTGGCACTCCACAGCCTCTTCCTGCCTTTTGCGGTCCTACGCATCCTCAACATCCCCACTGCTTTACCTTGCTAGACATGACACTGGGGCCAGGTCGGGTCACTGACTTCGTCATACTCAACCACCTCCTCTTTACACTGCCTCACTTTGCTCCTCCTCCGGCCCACCCGACATACCAACAGCCTCCCTTGCTGGCAACGTGTCTCATCATCGTCCCTAATCATTTTACACTTTAGTGCCGTTCCACACCACCATCAGCTAGAGATGGAGCTTGCTCCAGTGTTTGGGCATCAGAACAAACAAAATCCTCAGATAGCTCCTGCGATTCTTGCAGGACTGGCCGAGGAAGTCAAAATCAGGTAAGGGACCTGAGAAGAGCTCCTGGGAGTGGGCATGCGGTGGGAACACTCGGTTGATAACATTGGGCAGGGGTGGGAGAAGGAGGGTCAGAGTGAGGTCCCTGCAGTTTCTGCAGCTATCGACGAGACTGGACTTTGTGGACTTGACTGGGTGGTGGGACAGATTTAACAAAATCTAGAAGGAGAAGGAGGGGTTTGCCGAGCTGTCTGTAAGGGTTGCGGAAATCCTGACAGAACCAAGGCCCAAAACTTGGGTGGGGGTAGCAGGTTTGCCCGTCCCCGCCTCCACAACATTCACCCAGTGTGCTGTCAGGGAGATGTAGCATCCACGGCCTCAAACGCTTGTCCAAGTGTTGGTGGTCAAATGGCCTTTTGCAGTAACCGTGTACTCGGGCGTGGATGATGTTTTGGGACATGTGCTAGGGCAAGGCAGGGATGGCACAGAGGGAAAAATATGATGGCTAGGGACAGGATACTGATGGATGGCAGCCCCCATCAGGTTGCAGAAAGCTTTCATTTCTACAAGCCTAAATGGCAACATCTCAAGCGCCAACAATTTGGGCATTTTAAGGCTTCTGCATGTGTTTCAGTTGTTTTTACATTTTAAAGAAGACATGTCTGACCACATCTCACACACACACACACACAATGACAATTAGGGGTGGGGTCTATTTGCTTCCCCCTTGCCTATGCCATCTGTGGTTGTCATAGGCAACGTGATTTTAAGGGGTGCAGAATTTTTCTTCTTTTTTGTACAGTTTGGCTTGGGGTCCATGGCAATGTAGAGGAAAGAAGGTTTCCTTGTATTGTCTCACTTTACATAGAAGTTATATTGTGTTTGGAGTGTATTGTTGAGAGGCTGTGATAGTGGCGTAATAGTGCGACTTGGGCGCGTTATATGCACCCAGACATGCTTCCCCTGCTGTCCCAGTTGCATTCCAGCAGTGTTGGCATCATTTTCTGAGGTTTCAGGGTGGACTTGGTGACCTCCAAGTGGTCGAATTGAGATTTCCAAGTGGCCAGCATTTTTTTCCCATAGACTATAATGGGATTCGATATTCGGTCGAATAGTCGAATAACGCGGTCTATTCGAATCGAAATTCGAACTTTCGAATATTTCACTACTCGCTCATCTCTATTAACAAAGTCACCATATTATTATTAGATAAGGAATAATTTAACCTACATTTTGTCTATTGATCTTTAACTCCCATTCAATGTAACTGCCATAAAGCACACAATCACACAGTGGGGGAAATGTCCTTACTTCATGGATTTGGCGTTAAGTCACAAAACCATTTTTTTTTTGCAACTTTTTAGACACCATTGCAACTAAATTTAGTTGCAAGTGGTGTTTTTACACCACTCTTGTAAGATTGCAAAAAACAGGAGTGGCAAAAGGCAGGCACATTTATCATCATTTACACCAGGAACCAGTAGCTTCACTGGCAAGCTAGAAAACTAGGAAGCTAAAGCTCAGGCTCCCTCCCCTTGTGGAAGGTGCCTAAAATACCGAGGGACAGCCAGCCATGGGCTGAGAAGAATTAAGACATGCCTTCTGACCCAAAACTGGAATAGGAACAGAACTGTGGGCCTGCACACTGGAGTGCAGCCTGCAGAAAATATTTTGAACGTCGGCGGCTGGGACAGCTGCGTGCTAGAGGACAAAAATAGGCAGGACCAAACCACAGACACAGCTGGGAGGTCAGCTATGTGAGTAACGTGAAACCTGTGCCTTCAAGGTGGTGTTGGACTGCGGTGGGCACAGGATGCCAGCGCGACACATAGCACATGCCAGTCTTGATAAATCAGAGCCAATCTGTTTTACCGTTTGTACAGACATTGCAGAATGAATGTTTATCTCTCCAAAATAGATTAGCTATTGAAATGAAAAAATAAATAACATAATTTGAAAAACAAATCCTCTTCTACATATATGAAACTGGTCATAGGTAACTAACATCCACTTTAACTCCTTAAATTAATGATAATGACTTACTAGTTCTCCAGGAATGCTGCTTATGGACAGAATTCTTTGGGAATTTTAATACTACAAATGTTATTTGTGTATGCACAAAGTGGTCTTCCCTTTGACATTACACTCTAATCTTTTCCAATCTTTTTACTCTTACTGAAAATTTATCATTAACATGAAATGTTTATAAAAGCCTCGTTAAAATGACATAGCAATTGATGTGTGACAAAGTAAGGACTTGCTGATAATGAAAAAATTACCCTTTGATTAAAGAAAAATGTCATGATTATCTCAATGAGATGCAAAGCAGAGCTATCATTGTAATCTTGTCATAAGATTCAGTCGTGGTTCTAAAATGGAAAGTTTCATTAGAATATCACTACAGATATCTGATAAGACAATTTTCACACCCTATATTTAAAATAAAGGAGGTGATACAGCAAATTTATAGATATGGACTGGGTTAAACATCAAACCATGTGCATCCAGCAGAATGGTGGCAATTGCAACATGTTATGTCCTTTATGAAACTTTGACCTCGCTTAAAGGGCCCTTTACACATATAGACACAAAAATTGCCATTTTGCGAGCAGCAGATTGTGCTGTGTGAGCACCCTCTGCTGCCAGCAAACAACGAATCAGTATGGGGAACAACGATGGCATTACCAATCACTCCTCCCTAAAGATGAGCAAACCAGTCGAGATTAATTTTGGGTCTGGTTTGCTGAATTTTTTAAGAAGTTCGGTTAGGACCCAAATCAATTTGGGCTGAACTGATTGTATACAGCAAAATCCTTCCAAAATAAAACTTAACTTTTAATTATAATATTTATAACATAAAACCCCCATAAAAATGTGATATAAAACCTCAATATTAACCATGGGCAAGAGGTACATCAATAGAGGCGGGTGTATATTTCTTACTCACGATTGGTAGATAACTTAAGTCTGAGTATAGGGTTTGTTACTCACGATAAGTAGATAACTTGAGGTTGTATCAGCAGACATGTAGGGATCATGGAGCTCCTCTGTCCCTACAAGGCCCTCAAACTATCCCTGCCTATAGACAGAGCACCCACCCCAAAAGGGGCGACCCCACCTCTTGGTGGCTAAGCCCTTTATGAGTACCTATCAAATGCCCTATGGGAAGATATCTTGATCCCTTAAATGGAACAGATGTTCTCTAGTCCCGATGCTGCCTTTCTCCAGCAAAGCGCTAGTTCCTCAGGGGACAAATAGCAGATAATCTCAAGTGATGTATGTTTACCCTACAATGAGGGGAGACCCTCGCAGCCTGGATGTGGGCTAGTATAGATGTAAGACGCCTATATCAACATCTATATCCAGTTCATGATCATATATGTCGAGTTGGGCTGAACTGAACCCCCTCTAGCCTCCTAGGACTCATAATTTTAGGAAAACTTGTTCTTTTCTTTTAATTTTTATGTTTTTTTCTTTTTTCTCTACCCCACTCCGCAAGCTCTGGCACGCAATGACAGCAATAGTAAATTATGTCTGAGTGACACTAACATACATAACTATGGGTAAACCCACATTTAACGGTGTTAACATGCATTAAAAAAAAAGTGGCTTGAGGGAACATGATGGTTGGTCAAGTGTCATGATGCAGGCCATATCATGCAGCAGCTGTACATAACGTGATGGTAGGTAGACAGTGAGTGGCAAGATGGGGCTTTGGCTGCAAGGATAGGACTATTGATCGCATTCAGCCTACGGTAAAATTTCTGTATTGATGCAGTAATAACGTACATTTATGCTGTGCCTTAAACAAACTTAACCCTACTCCCCCCAAGAAAATTTTACAAATTTCAACCATGTGGAAAGTTATATATATATATATATATATATATATACACACACAAAACACATATATATATATATACAACACATGTATGTATCCCCAGATCATTTGAAATCCAAACAATCGTAACTGATAAAATCCTTTATTAAGTATTCAAGTTAAAAAAACATACATAAGAGTCCACAATACAAGATAAAAGCGATAGATGAGGGAACACTGGGAAAAAGCTAGCTAATAGGGCATTGTACACCTTACAGCAGTTTAAATGTCTCAAATAACAAATCCAAATCAGCATAGTTCACATAGACATAAACCATATATATATACAGTACAGACCAAAAGTTTGGACACACCTACTCATTCAAAAAGTTTTCTGTATTTTCATGACTATGAAAATTGTAGATTCATACTGAAGGCATCAAAACTATGAATTAACACATGGGGAATTATAGACTTAACAAAAAAGTGTGAAACAACTGAAAATATGTCTTATATTCTAGGTTCTTCAAAGTAGCCACCTTTTGCTACTGCTTTGCACACTCTTGGCATTCTCTTGATGAGCTTCAAGAGCTAGTCACCTGAAATGGTTTTCAATTCACAGGTGTGCCCTGTCAGGTTTAACCCTAGAATGCGTGACATCAGAAATCTTCATATTAACGTATTGGGGGCCTTTTAGGCCCCCATGCAAATCATATGGAAAACACACTTATATAACTTTTACAAGTTTATTTTAAAACTGCTAAATAAAATATGATTAGTAAACAAAATTTTAATTATAACAGAAACTTGCTCTCAACATCGTATCTTATCTCAGGTCCTTAACAATTAGCTCACAGTGTATACTGTCCTCATTACTCTCTTCACAGCTTATTACTGTGTTCAGAAGGACCTGAGATGATGTCATGACTTTATCTCTCCCTCCAAAAATCACATGACATCCTCATATGGCATTATCCACACCCTGGCCCCTCCACCAGCATTACTGAGTACAAATAAAGTAACTTGAGGTACAAACACTACTGAGAACATAATAAAAAAATACATGGGGGCCTAAAAGGCCCCCAATCCGTACAGATGTGTTTTTCACCAAAAAAGCATTGTTACACCAAAATGCCTATGAAAAAAAAATATATGAACAACTGGATATTACCAACAACGACATTCTTGAGGATTACCTGGAGTTTCAAAATTCTAACTTAAGTAATTTTGCAGATAATAACAAAAAAGTAAGCATGGGGGCCTAAAAGGCCCCCAATACGCATTCTAGGGTTAATAAGTGGGATTTCTTGCCTTATAAATGGGGCTGGGACCATGAGTTGTGTTGGGCAGAAGTCAGGTGGATACACAGCTGATAGTCCTACTGAATAGACTGTTAGAATTTGTATTATGGCAAGAAAAAAAGCAGCTAAGTAAAGAAAAACAAGTGGCGATCATTACTTTAAGAAATGAAGGTCAGTCAGTCCAAAAAATTGGGAAAACTTTGAAAGTTTCCCCAAGTGTAGTCGCAAAAACCATCAAGCGCTACAAAGAAACTGGCTCACATGAGGACCGCCCCAGGAAAGGAAGACCAAGAGTCACCTCTGCTGCGGAGGATAAGTTCATCCGAGTCACCAGCCTCAGAAATCGCACGTTAACAGCAGCTCAGATTAGAGACCAGGTCAATGCCACACAGAGTTCTAGCAGCAGACACATCTCTACAGCAACTGTTAAGAGGAGACTGTATGCAGCAGGCCTTCATGGTAAAATAGCTGCTAGGAAACCACTGCTAAGGACAGGCAACAAGCAGAAGAGACTTGTTTGGGCTAAAGAACACAAGGAATGGACATTAGACCAGTGGAAATCTGTGCTTTGGTCTGATAAGTTCAAATTTGATATCTTTGTTTCCAACCACCGTGTCTTTGTGCGACGCAGAAAAGGTGAACGGATGGACTCTGCATGCCTGGTTCCCACCGTAAAGCATGGAGGAGGAGGTGTGATGGTGTGGTGGTGCTTTGCTGGTGACACTGTTGGGGATTTATTCAAAATTGAAGGCATACTGAACCAGCATGGCTACCACAGCATCTTGCAGCGGCATGCTATTCCATCCGGTTTGCGTTTAGTTGGACCATCATTTATTTATCAACAGGACAATGACCCCAAACACACCTCCAGGCTGTGTAAGGGCTATTTGACCAAGAAGGAGAGTGATGGGGTGCTACGCCAGATGACCTGGCCTCCACAGTCACCAGACCTGAACCCAATCAAGATGGTTTGGGATGAGCTGGACCGCAGAATGAAGGCAAAAGGGCCAACAAGTGCTAAGCATCTCTGGGAACTCCTTCAAGACCGTTGGAATACCATTTCAGGTGACTACCTCTTGAAGCTCATCAAAAGAATGCCAAGAGTGTGCAAAGCAGTAATCAAAGCAAAAGGTGGCTACTTTAAAGAACCTAGAATATAAGACATATTTTCAGTTGTTTCACACTTTTTTGTTAAGTATATAATTCCACATGTGTTAATTCATAGTTTTGATGCCTTCAGTGTGAATCTACAATTTTCATAGTCATGAAAATACAGAAAACTCTTTGAATGAGAAGGTGTGTCCAAACTTTTGGTCTGTACTATATATATATATATATATATATATATATATATTAAAGTAAACTAGACCAAAGTCTACCACTTACAATAACTCATGAACCGTATGCAACCCAAATACATCCCTGCCTTCCCAATGTCCCTCACTTACCCAACGAGTTTCGCCAACCGGCTTTGTTATATATGTTTTTTTAACTTGAATACTTAATAAAAGATTTGATCATTTACGATTGTTTGGATTTCAAATGATCTGGGGATACATACATGTGTTGTAGGTAGGTGGAAAGTTAGTACAGTACATGAAAAGTGCTTGGTTCATTTTGACACACTGGTGGAGGACAATTTGGTCAGTTTGGGTGTCACGCAAGACGCGGAACATAGAAAAACTGCTACATGATGTTGAGGAGACTGAAATAGCTGATGCAGCTTCTGCTCCTCGTGGTGGGGGTGGAGGGAGGCCTCCATTTCAGACACTCTGAAAGTTTGCTCTCTGTAAGCTGCAGCAAGCTGCGTACACAGGGTTTCCTGGTAGTAATGTAATTTGTCTTCCCTTTCTGCCAGAGAAAAACATTTCCCCATTTTGCCTTTGTAGGGAGGATCTAAAAGCATGGCTATCCATTAATCATCAGACTGCTTGATGTCAATGATACGCCTGTCACTGGGTAAGTAAGCCAGCATACAGGTGTCTATTCTGGCTAGCGTGCCCAAGAAGCCAGTTCTTTCCAGCTTCTCCCCCCCACTGAGACAGTTGGCTGTCTTGTCCGACGCTATCCTCATCCTCTTGCTCCTCCACAGCAGATTCTCTTTGTGTGTCCCCAACAGCTATAGGGAGGACAACAAGATACGTCAGCTGCTCTTCTTCCGCTGTGGTCCCCTGCTGCATGAGCATCAGTGTCTGTTTTAAAATACATATAAGAGGGATGACATTGTTCATACCACAGTTTTCCCTGCTAACAAACTTTGTGGCCTTTTTGAAGGGCTTCTGCACAGGACAGACATCACAGATGAGCTGCCACTGCCTGACCTTGAAGCAACACATGTTCCCTGTTGCTAAGGCTGCCTGGTGCATGACCAAATTGTTCATGGCTTTCCCCTGCTCATATAGATGCTTGAGCATGTGCAATGTCAAATTCCGAGTTGGCACGTACCTGATTAATTGGTGTAGCGGCAGGCCATTCTGTCACTGCAGGTCCAGGAGAGCATTCCTCACCACCTAAGAGTAGTGGAAGTGCTTGAACAGTCTCCTAGACTTTGCCAGCACCTTGCACAAGCCAGTGTACTTATTTAGAAAGTACTACACCACTAGGTTGATGACGTGTGTCATGCAGGCAGCATGTGTTATTTCACCCAGGTTCAGGGCAGCTGCCATGTTGCGCCTATTGTTGCTGACCACCTTCCCACCTTGGAGTTGGTGGGTGATAGCCAGCGGGATGTTTGCTGTTTGATGTACTTGACCAACTGCTCACCTGTGTGGTTACTCTCTGGCTGGTTAGCAACGTGGCGTGGCAACGCTTGACCTGACACGTGATAGGAAAGAGGGGTACTGCGAGTGACCCTGTGCCCAACTGCTGTTGGGGACAGGAATGCATCAATGGAGAATGGAGGAGGTAGATAAGTGCCTAGTGTGTGGGGGGGAAATAGGGGGGTCAAAAGGACCTGGGCCTCTTTACCTGGGTGCTGCCTTGCCACTGCTAGAAAAAACCTCATGGGTCATAAAAGACATGTACTGTCCCTGCCTGTAAGAGCTGCTCCATTTGTCCACCATGGCATAAACCTTGCTGCACAGCAAGAATTGCAGGAGGTGGCCCAAGTTGTCTGCCATTTGAGGGTACTAGACAGGGATAGCTTTTTGGGACAAATAATGCCGGCTAGGAATCTTCCAGAGAAGCTGAGGGCACACCATTAGCTCCCTAAAGGCAGTAGACTTAACTAAATTGAACAGCAGCAACAGCACCACCAGCAACTTGTCCTGGTGTATATTAAGGTTGTGCACCTTCGGATTGCTGGGCGCATAGAGTTGTTTCCTGACCACACATTCCGTTATCAATGGCTGATGAACGAGCAGAGAAGTCTCAGCGGGAGAAGTGGAAAGGGATGATGATGTGAAAGACACCGTACTGCTCATGGATGCAACCTGGCTGGACCAAGAGAAGAAGGGAACATCTGCTGTGGTGGCTGGCTGCCACCTATGTTTGCTCACGGGATGGGTTGATGTTGCTTTATGCAGTTTAATAGAGCAGTAGTGCCTATGTTTGTGTTTGCCTGCCCATGATTTATTTTTGCTCTTGTATAGCTTGCACAAGGCAATGCTTTTGTTGTCCAGCAGCGTTGAGGAAAGATACTCACACAGGAGATACTCTCACAGTGGAGCTGGGTTCAGCTCTGGCATGTTTTGGGCCTTACCCACCCACAACATCAGCGGCATCATCAGACCCCAAAGCAGACATGGCCCTGGCTGTTCTTTGGGAGGTACATGGCTTCTTCTCTATATTGCTGCTACCAACACCCTCCTCCTCAGATGCTGCCTCCTCATCAGCACCCTGATCTGGCTCCCAGGTCCTGTTCAGCACACAATTGTCATCAGAGTCCTCACCCTACCTTTTGCTTCTATCAGACTGTGGGATATCATGATTGGTTCTTTAGCCCCCCCTCCCCTGCTCTTTCAAGCAAGCACAGCCACAGGTTCTGTCTGCTGTCTCTCTCCCGCCCTGCTTCTCTCTATTGTACACAACACACACAATTCTTCTTTAAAATACTAGACTTTCACTTTCCCTGTCAACACCCAACCACCCTCTTTCAGGTGTTCTGCTAAGCCTGGGAGCCAATCAGTGCAACCTCCGTGCCCACCCCCCCACACACACCCACACCCACACCTCTCAGGGTCATGTGAGAACCCTTCTTCTCCTATTGCTTTTTTTTTGTTTCCTGCTGATATGTGCCCTAACATGACGTTCCGTGCTGTTTGAGTGGATTCATCCAAAACAAACCAGGAAAGATTTGGGTTTGTCTGCTGTCCGAAAAATAACTGTCTCGTTCATCCTTATTCCTCCTCTTACTGTTGAGGAGATTGCTGTATGTAAATGCAGTTGTCTCCTCCACTGATGAGCAGGTGATTGCTGTGAAGGAACGCCTCCTTCCGGACAATCTGCTGCTGTATAGTCCCATGTGAAGAGACCTTAACTCCTAAACAGGTAAAGATAGGTCAAAACTGACACTTCCATTGTGTTTTTAAGCTCTAACAAAGAGTGATATATTACATGGCCCCTTCCCATTGGAAAAACCTGAGCTGAATTCAATATGGCGGATTACAAAATAGAGGCCGAAAAGTTTTCTCCATCAAATAATGCAGACTCCCTCCCAAGTAATACATTGTAGTCAATTTTCTACAGATTACACCAGTTAAAAGGGTCTGTTTAGACATTTGCCTCACCCTGTAAATGTATGGTGCTCTGAACACCTAATTAACATTGAATAAAGTTCTTATTACTCTAAAATGGGGCCACAGATTTATACTAATAAGAGATCATTAAACTCAGCATAATCAGCACTAACAGGCCCTATACCACATTTAATGGGGTTGCCCATTCTATGAAGGGTCACTAAACTTTCCTCAAACGTTTGATATGCCATACAAACACAATAAAAGCTTTTGATCAGTGAAGTTAGTACTGAGATCACCACCAATTGCTAGAACTAGGAAATAGAAGGGCCCATATAGCTTGCTCTCTTTCCTTGCCGCAGGAGAAAGGCTCAATAGAAAGCCTATGGGGCCATCTCTATTCCATCTCCTGTAGTGAGGGAAGAAAGCGTGGTATGTGAGAAATTCTCTCTCCTCATTCTAGTGATTGTGGAAGTTTTTGGAAAACTGAGTGATCCTGTAAGCACCATAAAAATGAATACAATGTTTGAGTTTTCTTAATACTGACATGAATACGCTACATGCCTTTCTATTCCTCAGTGGATTATACACCAGAACAATAAGGTGTTATTCTCCAACATTTTTTATAGACGTTTTGATAGACTAGTAGTGATGAGCGAATTGAAGCGGCAATATTCGTGATTCGCACGAATATTGCCCGCTTCGGCTCGTGATACCGAGGCAGTGCGGACTCGTGAATATCCGTGAGTCACTGCCCGTTTGAAATGCCCGCTTTTTTCAGCCAATCAGCATGAAAGGGAAGGCTGTGGGAACGCCTGCTGTGATGTACCAGCCCCTATACCTCCCCAGCAGTGATTGGCTGGCAGTAACATGTGACCTTACTTTACATAAGGTAGGGACCTGCAGCACCAGCCTCATTGTGCTTTTGGAAGGAGAAGAGAGAGACAGTGTTAGCTAGTGTAGTGTGTGCAGCAAGGAGTTAGGAGTTAGGAGTTAGGTTACGAAGCCCCAACAGTCTTTTTAAAGACTATTTATTCTCTGAAGAACAGTATACAGTATATGCTGTAAGCCTATATTCTGTGCAGAACTGTGCCTGGTACACCTTGTCCATCCACATAGCTCAAACTATACATCTCTAAACAGATATATTTCTGTGCATGACTGTGCTGAGAGAAGGGAATATTACATCAGCCATCTATATACCTCACAGTCTATAGATTCCGTATTGATCTGTAGATTCCAGTGTGATATACAAATACTGCATGCTATTTCTTGATAGATCTGAAGATAATTTTACCTAGATATCAATATATCTATATTGGCCAGTGCATTTTAGTGCTCTCTGTAGTACACGGTGCTGCGACAAGGGAATATATTTCATCAGCCTTCTATATACCTCACAGTCTATAGATTCCGTATTGATCTGTAGATTCCAGTGTGATATACAAATACTGCGTGCTATTTCTTGATAGATCTGAAGATAATTTTACCTAGATATCAATATATCTGTATTGGCCAGTGCATTTTAGTTCTCTCTGTAATACACGGTGCTGCGACAAGGGAATATATTTCATCAGCCTTCTATATACCTCACAGTCTATAGATTCCATATTGATCTGTAGATTCCAGTGTGATATACAAATACTGCATGCTATTTCTTGATAGATCTGAAGATAATTTTACCTAGATATCAATATATCTATATTGGCCAGTGCATTTTAGTGCTCTCTGTAGTACATGGTGCTGCGACTAGGGAATATATTACATCAGCCTTCTATATACCTCACAGTCTATAGATTCCGTATTGATCTGTAGTTTCCAGTGTGATATACAAATACTGCGTGCTATTTATTGATAGATCTGAAGATAATTTTACCTAGATATCAATATATCTCTATTGGCCAGTGCATTTTAGTGCTCTCTGTAGTACACGGTGCTGCGACAAGGGAATATATTTCATCAGCCTTCTATATACCTCACAGTCTATAGATTCCGTATTGATCTGTAGATTCCAGTGTGATATACAAATACTGCGTGCTATTTCTTGATAGATCTGAAGATAATTTTACCTAGATATCAATATATCTATATTGGCCATTGCACTTTAGTGCTCTCTGTAATACACGGTGCTGCGACAAGGGAATATATTTCATCAGCCTTCTATATACCTCACAGTCTATAGATTCCGTATTGATCTGTAGATTCCAGTGTGATATACAAATACTGCGTGCTATTTCTTGATAGATCTGAAGATAATTTTACCTAGATATCAATATATCTATATTGGCCAGTGCATTTTAGTGCTCTCTGTAATACACGGTGCTGCGACAAGGGAATATATTTCATCAGCCTTCTATATACCTCACAGTCTATAGATTCCGTATTGAATCTTTACAATTATAATAATATAATACTGCTACTGTGCACATGGAGAACCCCAGGGTCAGGGGAGAGGGGGAAGAGCTGGGAGAGGTGGAAGAGGTGGTCGTGGAGGGAGAGGTGGGAATCGTGGTGGTGCTGTTGTCAGCGGTGATGACCGTGGTGTGCGTGGTGACACAGTGCCGGCTGCTGTGGGTACAGTGGAAACAAGTAAGGTCAGGGTGCCTGGTCAACTCCAGAAGTTGGTAGGGCAGAGTCCTACAACTCTGACAGACCCCAAACAACAACAGGAGGTGGTTCAGTGGATTGCAGAGAGCACGTCCAGCCACGTTTCGTCTGCCCCTTCATCCAGCCAGTCGACTTCTCTGAGCCAGGGTGTCTGTCCTCCAACTCGCCCTCCTTCTCCCAGCCAGAACCCTCTAGGGGTATGTCCCACGGACAAAATTTATCCATGGAACTCTTCAGCCACCACTTCCCTGATGTGCCAGCGGACGAGCTGCTATGCCCTGATTCTCAGGACCTTTTGCTGTCTCCGGGTTATGATAGTGGGGAGTTAGCAGTGGCGTCTGAGGAGCTGGTGGAAGATGACGATGAGACACTGTTGTCGGAGGTAGTTGTCAGGGATGTCACTGTGGAGTCTGAGGAAGACCTGGGGGATGATGAGGGGACAGATCCTACTTGGGTGGATGAGGCAACTGGAGGCAGTGGTTCAGACTGTGAGACAACATCAGCACCACAAGCTGTTGAGAGAGCCAGAGGGCTGCGACGAGGGAGAAGCCAGGGCCGAGTCACTACTTCCCCAAGTGCTCCTAGAGGTCACGCTCCAGCCCGTACTATGCGCCACTCCTTAGTTTGGGAGTACTTTAAGGATGATGAGGCCGATCCTCGTTTGGCGGTGTGCAAGCTGTGCCACACGTCAATGAGCAGGGGTTCAAAACGCAACAACCTGACCACTAGTAGCCTGCGCAAACATTTGGAGAGAAAACACCCCACCAAATGGTTTGCACTTCTGTCAGCTGGTGACGTTGACACAGTTAGTCCAGCAACTGTGTCTCGTCCAAGCCAGGACGTTGCAGCCTCCAGCCCCGAAAGGACCCCTCCAGCTCCATCTCCCTCCCTCTCCTCCACTCATGTGTCCCAGTGCGGCGTTCAACTGTCTCTACCGCAGACCCCCATGCGCAAGCTCTAAATGTGCACATCGCCAAGCTGATTAGTTTGGAAATGTTGCCGTATAGGCTTGTGGAGACAGAATCCTTCCGCAACCTTATGGAGGTGGCAGCCCCCCGTTACTCTGTCCCCAGCCGACACTATTTTGCCCGATGTGCCGTCCCCGCCCTGCACCGGCATGTGTCTGAGAACATCGCCCACGCTCTCAAAAACGCGGTTTGTGGTAAAGTCCACATGACCACAGATACGTGGACGAGTACCGGTGGCCAGGGACATTACATCTCCCTCACGGCACATTGGGTCAATCTGGTGGAGGCTGGGTCAGAGACCGATCGTGAGGCTGCACATGTGCTGCCCACACCACGAATTTCGGGACATAGTTCCGTCTGTGTGTCTCCGGCACATTATGCCTCCACCTCCTCCTCCTCCACCTCCTCCTCCTCCTCCTCCAAAGTGGCAGTGATGCCCCAATCGTCAAGTCTCATTTCCTCGATGGCCAGCTGTTTCAGCACTGTGGTAGGGAAGCGGCAGCAGGCAGTCCTGAAACTGCTGAGCCTGGGGGATATGAGGCACACGGCTGAAGAGCTCTTACAGGGCATCAGGGGGCAGACCAATGTGTGGCTGGCGCCGCTGAACCTTCAGCCAGGAATGGTGGTCTGTGATAATGGGCGTAACCTGGTGGCGGCTCTGCATCTTGGTGGGCTGACTCACGTGCCATGCATGGCCCACGTGCTCAACTTGGTGGTCCAGCGTTTCCTCAAGACCTACCCCCAGTTGAGTGAGTTGCTCACCAAGGTGCGGCACATATGCGCCCATTTTCGATGCCGCGACCCTCAGGACTGTGCAAGGGCGACTACAACTCCCTGTTCACCAGCTGCTGTGTGACGTTCCCACGCGTTGGAATTCGACGTTACACATGCTAGTCAGTGTGTACCAACAACGCAGGGCAGTTGTAGACTGCCAGCTGATCCCCCGAGGTGGTAATCAGGCCAATCAGGTTCCTCATGTCTATGCTGAGGAGTGGACGTGGATGGCATCTGCCAGGTCTTAGGTCCCTTTGAGGAGGCAACAGAGATGGTCAGTGGTGATGCACACATCATCAGTGTCACCATCCCTCTGTTGTGCCTCATCCAGAACTCCTTGCGGAACCTAAGATCTGAGGATTCAGCAGTGTCACAGGAGGTGGGGGAAGACAGTGACATTGAGAGCACCCTGTTGTCAGTTTCGCAGCGCGAAACTGAGGAGGAGGAGGAGGCTGAGGAGGAGGAAGAAACCCCTGGGCACCATGCATCAGGGGGTGATTCCATGCTACCTGTTGAGCGGGTATGGGCTGAGGAGGATGAATTGGGGTCGGAGGAAGGGGGGGAGGAGGAGATGGAGAGTCCGCTAAGTGAGGAGGCTGAAGGCTTGCGTGTTGGCACAGTAGGGCACATGGCAGACTTTATGCTTGGCTGTCTTTGTCGTGATCCCCGGGTCAAGAGGATACTGTCCACCAATGACTATTGGGTGTACACCCTCCTTGACCCACGCTACAAGGACAACTTTGCCCAACTTATACCCGTGGAGGAAAGGAGCACCCGAGTCACTTTCTACCACAAGGCCCTGGTTCAGAAACTGCTACAGGCCTTTCAAGACCAGTCGAGCAACAGGGGGCGGACTGCAGTGGCTGAAGTTGGAGAGGAGAGGAGGGGGAAAGTCAGTGTAGGCGCCAAGGGCAGGGATACACTATTCCATGCTTTTGCCAAGTTTCTTAAACCCCAGCAAGACAGTACGACACAGCCACAGGGCAGGCAGAGCAGGGCGGAACAGTACCACAAGATGGTGAGGGAGTATGTCGCGGACCAGACCAACGTCCTGACTGATAACTCCACGCCATATAATTACTGGCTGGCCAAGCTGGACAGGTGGCCAGAACTTGCGCAGTATGCTCTTGAGGTGCTTGCCTGCCCTGCTGCTAGTGTACTGTCTGAAAGGGTTTTTACTGGCGCCGGGGGTATCATTACGGACAAACGGCCGCGCCTGTCCACCGACAACGCCGACATCCTCACGTTCATCAAGATGAACAGGTCATGGATAACCCCCCAGTTCTCATCCCCACCTCAGGCTACCTCCTAAATTGCTTGCTTTCCTCCTCTTCATCTGAGTTGCATATGCAACAATTTTTCAGGAAAGTCATCCGGCTTCCTACTAACAATTTTTCAGGAAAGTCATCCGTCTTTCTACTAACAATTTTTCAGGAAAGTCATCCGGCTTTCTAAAAACAATTTTTCAGGAGTCATGCGGCTTTGTAACCAAATTTTTTATGAAAGGCCATGGGGTTCTATACACACAGTGCTGACGGAAGCCCATCAGCCTTTCTAAACACAATGCCCACTGCCTCTCCCAAGTGGTTGTGGTGCTGATGTTGCCTCACACTTAAAATTGATCTGTTCCACTCTCTTCCTCGGGCTGTCTGCGGAGAAGGCGGACGCTCTGAACCGGTATCATGGCGGCTCTCCGGCCCCTCATTAAGCCAAGGATCGTCGAGAAGCGGACGAAGAAGTTCATCCGCCACCAATCAGACCATGTAAAGATTAAGCGTAACTGGCGTAAACCAAGAGGTATTGACAACAGAGCCCTCAGGAGGGGCAGATTCTGATGCCCAACATTGGGTACGGTAGCAACAAGAAGACCAAACACATGCTGCCCACAGGGTTCCGCAAATTCCTGGTCCACAATGTCAAGGAGCTCGAGGTTCTGTTGATGAGCAACAAGTCCTTCTGTGCAGAAATCGCTCACAACGTCTCCTCAAAGAACCGAAAGACCATTGTGGAGAGAGCGGCACAGCTCGCCATCAAAGTGATGAACCCCAACGCCAGACTGCGCAGCGAAGAGAACGAATAAATATCTCTGTGTTTTTTTGTGCTAAATAAAAGTTAAATAAACACAAAAAAAAAAAATTGATCTGTTCCTGTGCCTGATCCACCCAAGTTGAATCTGTCCCATCATGAGAAAGTCCCCCCAAGGAGTCCCCACTGTAACTTGCTTCACTTTCAACTACCTCACCCCCCGACACCTGTGTCTCGCCATTGTCCACCAACTCCTCAGACAACACTGGTAAATCCCCACTGTCAGCACACTGAGACTGCAAAAGGTCTTGCGAATTGGGGCAGAGAATGTTCTGGGGTAGCACATCAGAGAAGGGATGACTATGGGGTTCCAGGGAGTACGTGACCACATGCAATCTCCATCCAAAAAGTCATACTGAGGCTCACCACCATGCTTTACACTGCAATCTTATTGAAAGACAGACAATCAGGGGTTCACCGCCAGGTTGTCAGGCAGCATTTTTAAGTGGGTCACCATTACCGTGTCCCTGCAAATTGCCTTGGGGTCATCACCAGACTATTGGCCAGATTTAGAAAAAATGGTGCAATTAGGGAGCCTCAGAGACATCCCTACATGCGGCCCCTGGTGTTTCCTATACATTTTCAAGGTGTTTCCATCTTTTTCTGAGGTTTTCACATGTTGGGGCAAACTTGACTGTGCAGAACCTTTGGCCCCTGCAAAAATATTCGGGTCTCCCATAGACTTTAATGGGATTCGTGATTCAGCTCGAACCCACGAATCCCGCGGAAAATTCGGGCCGAATACCGAATCCCAGAATCTTTTAGG